>JAZHYW010012181.1:0-34057 GCA_037355805.1 Ixodes ricinus
GACGGCAGAAGCGGCCGAGGTCTGCGCCTGGTTGGCCATCGTCGTCTTCTTCGCCTTGGGCTTGTCCAGCAGCAAACCGTATTCAGGATCCTCTTCTTTGATGCGTCGGCTATGTGCGAGTTTCGGGTTCCGCGGAGAAGTGGCCTTCTCACCGGGCTTGAATCGACTTGCACCGCGGGCCGTTGGAGGGCAACGCTGCACGGGCATGCGGTACCCGGCACCTCCACCAAAATGTCACGAATGACAATTGATGATGCGACAGATAACTGAGGAAACTAAACTGCTTAATGGGGCGAACTTGTGCCCAAAAATAAAAAGGGAACAGAAGAACAGCAGAGCGTCGCGGGCGTCGAAGTCGGCGTGACAGCAGAGTCGAACGCTGGAGCGAAAACTGACTCCGGCTCGCCACGCGGGGCCCCTTTTGTACACGCGTGGACTTCTGGAACAATCGGCCTAGAAGATTCGGCGCGTAGATCATTCTAACCTAGAACAAGCAACACGGTTCTCGAAATTACCAGAAATCTAAATTGAAAGAATAAATAAAAGACGCGGCGCTCCCAGGAATCGAACCCTGGGCTACCGCACGAGAGTCAAGTGCGGTAACCACTCGGCCACGCACGCGCTCGCTCGCCGACGCGCGTGGCAATATTCTTCCGGTAGCCAATGAGCGTAAAGTTCAGGGCGTGCACGTGCTTGAGATGCCATTCGAGGCGTGTAGGACGAGTTTCTCGAAAAGCTTGCCGATGCACGAGGTAAGGGAAATAGGTCTAAGGTTTTTTACCCCGGGGGCTTTGTTTGGTTTGGGAATCATGGTGACGACGGCAGTGTTTCCACTCTGCCGGTACGTCGCCTGTTTGCCCAAACACGATTGAAGTAGTCGCGCAGTTGTTGGAGTTGTGCGTCGTCGAGGTGACGAAGAAGTTGATATGTAATTTGGTCTTCCCCGAGCGATGTGTTTCCTTGGAGGAGTCGAGTGCCCGCTTTAGTTCGTTGAGTGGGAAAAGAGGCATCCATGTCAGATAGGTCGAGGGGAGTGGGGGAGGTTTTTGTATATGTGGTGTGACGGTTGGTGGAGGGAAGAAGGTGCGGCGGAGTTGTTGCTCGAGTTCAACTGGGGTAAATTTGTTAGCGAGAATGGTGCGCGTAGAGGTCGCAGGGTTGGGTGGGTGGGAGGAGTGTGCGTAGAATGCGCCATGCCTTTTTGGAGTACCTAGTTGGCCGTTGAGGGAGTCGCAGAGCTGGAGCCAATTTTCAGTAGTGAGTTGCTGTGCGTAGGTTTTGGCTTCTTCAGTGATGACGTGAATTTTGTGCTTGAGGTGTTTAGAATGTTTGGCTTTTCTTCCTTTTTCCTTAGTTTATGTCTTGTTTTCCATAGGTTGAGAAGATGGGTGTCAATGTAAGGGGTGGCGGTTGTGGTTTAAGCTTCTTCGGTGAATTTGCGATGGGCCTGGAGGAGATGGTTGTCCCAGACACTAGTGTTGAGTTCCGCATGTGGAGGGTTGTTGGAGGTGTAGTAACGAAAGTGATCCCAGTTCGTGATCCGAGCGGTGTTGCGGCGTATTTTTTGTTTTACGTTGGTGGTGAGTCTGAGGTGGATGAGGCGATGATCGCTGCCTAGCTGTTCGTCAGATTCAGACCATTCAGGTACGGATGGCCCTCGATGGAAGGATAAGTCAGGATTGGTATGGCATTTTATGCTGGTACCGGTTCGGGCAGGTTGTGTAGTGCCATTGAGAAAGAATATAGAGGTTTGTGCGGTAGCTTGTTCGAGCAGGCATCCATTGTAGTGAGTGTTGAGTAACCCCAGGAGATATTTGGGCTGTTGAGGTTTCCGAGTAGAAGGATGTCGTGATCCGTGTTGTCTGCTATGAGTTTGGTAAGCCAGGGCGTTGGATCTATAATCTTGCGGCCCAGTTTCCAGTACGCATTCACAATAGTGATGGGATTGGGGCAGTTTTGTGGTTGAAGGGTGGTAATGACGTGCTCTTGGTGAGCAGTGTTGATATTTTTTGTGTTGAGTTGTATCGTGGGGTGTTGATTCGATACATATGTCGTAACGAGGGTGGGGGTGTCTGTGTTTTGCTTGTGGTCAATTTGGGTGATGCTGGGTTAGGTATAGGAGGTATACTGTGGGAGCTTGCGAGTGCCTTGCGGGTTTTGTAGCAGGAAGACGTCAGGTTTGCAGTCGAGACGTGTTTAGGCAATGGGTGAGACTGGCTCGTTTACGCTAGAGGCTGTGGCAGTTCCATTGGACAACGCGGCATTGGATGATGTGTATGGATTGTTTAGACATAATTTTCGCCTTTCAATTGAGGAGTTGTCGCAGCTTTGGCGGGGGTATTCTGCTCTCACTGTGATAGGGGTCAGGGTGTCTTCCGTTTCGTGGGTTGTGGGCAATGTGCTTTGAGGGCTGCTACGTCCCTCTCGAGGGCTGTGAGGCGCTCCTGGATATCTTGGAGAATGAGCTTGATTTGTTTAAGGTCGACAGGGGCCTGGGAATCGGTGGGTCGAGAAGGGGGAGTTGTGATGTCCATTTGTTAGTCGTCTGGTGATCGGTTAGCGACTCCTGCCTCTATTGCGTTGACTATGTTGGTGGTGTTTGGTGCGCGCTTGGCAGCAAGAAGTGCCTGTTTGTATGTGTCAGAGGCAGTTAGCGGGTTGTGGTGCGGGTTTGCTTCGGCGTGTAGATTGGGGGAGGGGTGGGACGGAGTGCTTCTTTCACCTTGTTGTTGTTGGCTAGCTGAGACTTCGGGCTTTGCGTGGTTGCTGGGTTGAGTCTTGGGAGGTGGGTGGTCGGCGATAATTTTCTCGCCTGGTGTGGATATCGGGCGTCTTAGGGGAGGGAGGTGTTGGCTTGAAGAGTGGGAAAGGTGAGGTTTTCCCACTCCTGGTTTTCAGTGGTGGAGGAGGGGTGCGCTGTTAGTGGGGTGCTTTGGGGCGCTGCTACACTCGCCTTTTATAGGCAGCGAGTGTGGCTTGCGCGTCGGCCTGCCTCTTGGCGGGGCAGTTTGGGCTTTTTGAGAAGTGGTCGTTTCCACAGTTGATGCAGTAGGGGACGCAATTGTGAGGGGTGTCCGACGTGGTGTTTTCTTGGTATCAGATGCCGCACACGGTGAGCTTGCCCTTCTTGGGGCAGACTTCCGTGCGGTGACCGAGTTGGAGACAGGTTTGACATTGCGGGGATTTGGGCTTGTGGGAGTGGCAGCGGAAGTCAAGGCGGCGATAGTAGATTGTGAAAGGAACATACGTTTCTTGGAACGTGATGAGCGCCATCTCTGTCTTTCCCATCATGCGAGCAATGATGACAGGAACTTGGACTCAATGTGGGTGATTAGCTGATCGGAGGTGGTGAGAGCGGGGACCCATGGATGACGCCCTTGCAGGATTTTGTGGGAGCCGAGGGGTAGCTGGTCATGGTGTATGTGGAGTTCTGAGTGGTCATTTGAATGGATCGAACAAGCTTGTCTTGGGTGGAGGGGCGGCAGGTGTCGGCGACCAATATGGTTGGCACGTCTCGGATCTTGAAGTAGGTCTGCTTGTACTTCTGAGGTGTGAGATGGGCGGCGGTGATGACAGCGTCGGTAAGGAGGGTGGACTTAAACTCCGAAAGATGAAACCCCGTCGATCAGCTTTATGGTGATGGTGAGGCGACTTTTCGTCGGTGTTTTGGAATAGCGCACGGTAGTCCACGGTGCAGGGACGGTAGGCGTCGCAGAAAGCTCTCGGCGGACGTGCAGTGGCGGGCCGACGGAGCGAGGCGGTGTTTATGCGAGGATCACGTTCTCCTCCGGGGTTTGAGGAGCCCGGCGAAATCAACCGTTCTTTTTGTTCCTGGAACGCGAGTCCTGCAGTGCCATCCAGCGCACCTGCTGAGCGCCTTTTTAGCAAGGGCCGGGATGTGCATCAAAAGAAAAAGTTAAGTGATCTTTGAAAAGCAGTTGCTGCGGCGGTACATCAACCTGAAGATTTTATTATTTAGCCCATTTTGTGTCGAAGCAGCAGGCACTTTGATTAAACAAAGTCGTCGGTAATATTATATATCTCAAAAGGGGAATTAGAGAATTCTGAGAGTTTGAAATAAATATAAATCGCAATCAATGTGTGTTGTTATCAATGTGTTCATAGCTAAATAAATAAAAAACACAAACGAAATTATCTTGAAAGTAACTAGGTTACTATAACGAAGTAACTGTAACACGTTACTTTTATTCTTAAGTAACTTAACTGCAACCTAAAGATATTTTGGCAAACTATCTGTAACTGTAATAGCATTTTAAAAGTAACTTACACAAGACTGTGTTTTATAAGTTTGTGGGCAACCTGGAATTCAAAGCGTTGGCCCCGGTTTCCCACCTGCCAAATCGTCAGTGGTTATTTCCACCGCGAGGGGCCAAAGGCAATCGGCAAAGCTAGAGTTCCTGTATAGGCTAGCCTATACAGGAACTCTAGGCCACGCGAGCGGTGCTCCGCCGCACATAAAAAGGCCGTGGCAGCCTATGTGCGAGGTAGAACCCTGCATATCCGCGGATTATCCGCGGATATCCGCAGATATCCGCAGTAAACTGGCGGATGCGGATAAAATTTGGACGGATTTTGGCGGATTGCGGATCGGATGCGGATGTCAGAGGCTGCGGATGCGGATATCCGCGGATCCGGATCTAAATTTTTTTCCGGTGGCATTGAGTCCGTCGACTGACGTTTCATCTACAGATCGTTTCGTCGACATGCGACGTTTGATCGAAAGGCTTCCCGTGTTCGTTTCATCGAAAAACCTGAGATGTTTCGTCGCACACAACCCTGCTATTTTCGTAACAAACTTTTTGCGTCTTGCCTGGATTTCAGGGGGAGGGGGACATGGTTTGGTTAAGCACGCCTTAGTGAATCGCGCGGTAGCTTTTAGCGGCTTAGTGAAGAAATACGTTGTCAACAAAACGTCGCAGGGGCATGTGCCCACAAAACGTACAGCGTCGACGAACCGTGTGTCCATAAAATGTATGTCCGTGAAGAAGTTGTCCACAAAACGTATTTCCACAAAACGCGTTTCGAAGAAACGATAGGGATCATAAGAAAGATCTGATCCTTACTGAAGATCACTTCAGTTAGTGCATGTCATCTCGTCAAAAATGCTATCTATAGAAAAAGTAAAAGTAAAGAATGCGGGGCATCAATCGTGCCGAGAAAGCTAGTTCTTTGGCAGGGAAAGAGCGGAAAACTTTCTCCGACAAAGAAAACCTCAAAAGAACAAGTCACAAGAAAGTAGAAGAAACCTCCCCCTCTCCGCAGAGAGTGGAGTGGTCATGATGCCAAAAACAAAAGAAGTGCTCAAAAACAAAAGTGTCAAGCGCCACCCTGTGGCGCCACGGTTTGCGAAGTTTCGGAATCAGCGGCGCACGCACATAGGCAGCTCAGCCAAGAAAGTCTGGTAGCTCATATTCGTCCGCTTACGACGCCAGGGCGCCAGCAATGCCAGCGGCTGCCGCGCGCAACCTCCGTAACCCCCCCAAGCAAAAAAAAAAGTTTTATTTTAATATATATATTTGGGCGCCTGCAAGCCGCGATCTTTCTCAAACAACACGTTAGTCGATCCGATCAGGCCTTGGACTCTGACTTAGCGGCGCATCTGCCCGCTGGCTGACACGAAACACCGTGAGACTCGAGGCGGCCGCATGTGCTCGGTAACATCAAAGAAAGGATTTCGTCTTCCTACCACTGCTTCTCCTGCTCTCTTTCCGAACTTCGATGTTTTTTTTTATGACCTTTTTTCTTAGGCGTTCAGACTTCAGGGGAGAGTTAAGGGGCCACAGGTGAAAGTTTCCGATTCCGCGAGCGGCGGGGAAGAACGCGGTCGGCGTGATTTCCGCTGATTTTGCTAGTCTAAATGTAATCGTAACCTCTGGTAGTTAGCAAGAACATCGACATGGTTCCACATTTTGCGGATGCGGTTCGGATACGGATACAAAGTATGCGGATGCGGATCGGATACGGATACAATAATATAAAAAGTTTGCGGATGCGGTTCGGATGCGGATACAAAGTCTGCGGATGCGGATCGGATGCGGATACTCAAACTGTTATCCGCGCAGGGCTCGAGTGCGAGGGATCTTAGGATCGCGGCGCGGGCGGTAACGGAATAAATGACTGCGTGTTGTGGATCAGTGCGTTCTGTCATACTCCGATAGGGTAACAGAAAGGGAATTCCCACAAGCTATCGGCGTTAACTAAGGCCATCCCAAAAGCTTTTTAGCGCTCTTTTAATGATAGCAATGTATTGTTCGGGTATTCGGGTCACGAGTCCGAGGACGAAAGAAAAGATGCAAAAGTAATAATAGATCGTGCGACGTGTGCTCGTCTATAGATAGAGTACCAGCTGGAAAATAAAAAATGTTCTACTTTATACACGCAAATTGTGTCCAATCGAGATGGAGGGAAGGGGAGGGTGGGGGAAGGGGGGGGTGCAAGGAGAATCGAAGGCAGAAAAAAAAGTGGCGTTGATGGTAGAGGTGGCATAGAAGAATAAGATAATACGATTATAATTCCGCATTCTGCAGATATCGCTTTCGGCGTAACAACCTGCCTCCTTGGGGGAACGCGACAGAACAGCACACGACAAAACAGCATGCGACAAAACAGCACGGTCAAAACAGCACGCGTCAAAACAGCACAGCGTCAAAACAGCACGGCGACAAAACAGCACGCGTCAAAATAGCACGCGACAAAACAGCACAGCGTCAAAACGGCACAGCGACAGAAGAGCACGTGCCAAAACAGCACGGCGTCAAAACAGCACAGCGACAAAACAGCACGCATGTAGCAACTTCGAGAGCGCTCTTCACCTCTCTCTGCGCGAATAATTTCAAACCTCCTTGAATCTTTCATTTATTGTCGCTATGTTATAAAGGAATGTATTTCCTATTTCAGTGCTTACCAAACTCTGCAACCCGGAGACCCCCCAAAAGGGTTGGATATTGCGTGGCATTATTTAACAGCTAGTGGAGAAACAATAAAAAAAAAGTACGTTGGCGGCGACGGGATCGCACTCAAGTCAGTGTCCCGAGTGCTGCTGCTGTGTGATTGCTAAAAACAAATAAAATTAGCAGTAGTTACTGCTACTTAACTGCGCTGATTTCTGAAGAGATTGGGTAGTTAGAGGTGATATCTTCGCGTCGATGCTGGCCGCGTTGTCTGGTCTTCTTTGTAGAACCAGCGAAAGAGGAAAAGTTATTGGGAAAAAGAAATCCATAAATTCAAGTTATGAACCGTCTGGTTTGCGGCGGTCCGGTGAGGTTCCGTAGTTCTCGTTGTTTCGTAATTACCAACCTAGCGTAAAACGTCCCCCCCCCCCCAAAAAAAAAAAAAAAAAAGCGGGAGATACGCCGATTACCGGTAAGATAAGGTTGCTTTAATGTCGAGCGCATTCAAGGTGCACCATGGGCACAGACTCTGCGGGGTTCATTCGCCGTGAATAAAATGTCCCGGAAACACGCGGCTCGCTGTAGCTTGCAGGCGAGAAGTTGTTTTGAGTTAAATTCACAGATTATTGCCGACGAAGGCCTCGATCGAGTGGAAACCGGTGAAGCAGAAACATGCCACAGCCTCAATGCTGTTGCCGTTGAGCACACCGTTGCCGCAACGCTTTCTGTTTTTCTTTTAACAACTAACGACAGCACATTGCCGTGGGATTGATTCATATATTGTAGACGACATCACCAGCAAACTTGCGCGTCAAAATTAGCAGATCTGCTCTAGAAATAGCCAGAAT
The DNA here is from genome assembly GCA_037355805.1 of Ixodes ricinus. Taxonomy (NCBI): domain Eukaryota; kingdom Metazoa; phylum Arthropoda; class Arachnida; order Ixodida; family Ixodidae; genus Ixodes; species Ixodes ricinus. The sequence goes on from JAZHYW010012181.1 coordinate 7,760, forward strand.
ACGGACCAGCCTAGACCCACCATTCCTTTACAGTGCCTTCTTTGATACATGCATTTTTTAACTCCATACACTCTATTTAGTATTCAGCGTTTTCTGCTTAAAGCGAATTAAACCGGTAAAAGTACGCCGAATTCATTTTTCAAAATTCGGTTTTAACCGAAAAAGGTCAGTACTTTCGAGGGCGTTTGGACGGGTGGGTGTGAAGAGGGGGGGGGGGAGGATGTGACTTATTATTGACCGTATGACCCCTTCCTTTCGCAGTTTTCAGCTTGTCTCCGAGATCGGTTCAACTTTCAACAAAAGCTCCGGGGCCGCGGGGGTCTCCAGGACGAAATCTGGGTTTTTCACCTGATAGGGATATGTGTGCCGAATTCTTCGTTCAAAGAAGAGTGTTTAATCGTGAACTGAACAATGAAAATCAAGAACGTCCGTAAATGCCGCACATTTTTTAACACTCCTAGCTTCCGTCTACTAGAGGAGGGCATAAAACCGATTGTTTTATTGTCGTTTCTGTGATCGGCGCGAATTTACCACCTCTCGCAGTCGTGAAAATGGGGAAAAAACGCACTAGTACAATGCTTGCAAGTTTCTGGATTTTGATATTTGCCTCTTCGACCGAAGTGGTAGTGAAGCTCATGTTCGTCCTGTGCACAAATACGAGCACACGACGATAATGTCAGATCACGATAGGGCCCGAGTGCGTCTTGCAGAACAGGTCGCGTGGGCTGCCACAGACAGCAACAAATAAGAAAACCAGTACCTGGTTTACTCACAAACGCTCTTAAATATTGCATTTTCGTCAGTATACTGGTTTTCGTCAATAAACCAAAAAGAACCGAGAAGTTTATGAGTCTACAAATATTCACCGCAATAAACCGAAAACTTGTGTTTGGAATAAAAACCGAAAAAAGTACGCCGAATTTCAAAATAATAAAAACCGAAACCGCCAAACCCTAGCTATATTGTCAATGTCCTGTTTTCACACTGCTGTTTTGTCGCGGTGCTAATTTGACGCCGTTCTCTTCTGTCGCTGTGCCCTTTTGACGCTGTGCTGTTTTGTCGCTGTGCTGTTTTGACGCCGTGCTGTTTTGGCACGTGCTCTTCCGTCGCTGTGCGGTTTTGACGCTGTGCTGTTTTGTCGCGTGCTATTTTGACGCGTGCTGTTTTGTCGCCGTGCTGTTTTGACGCTGTGCTGTTCTGACGCGTGCTGTTTTGACCGTGCTGTTTTGTCGCGTGCTGTTTTGTCGTGTGCTGTTCTGTCATGGTGCCCCTCCTTGGCGGAACTGCTACTACGCAATGCACGCTAAAGATCGGTCCATTTCAAATCATTTCACTTTTATCTAGATCAGAAAACTTTTCCCAGCTGGATCCAGCGAAAACAGCTTCATAGTCCAGCTGAAAATGAACCTATTTTTACATGGGCGCGGTTAGCAAAAGGTGGCGGCCGTACGATGTCCGATTCCACAATCGCTGCATTGCCTATTGTACAGCAGACACCAGACACCACCATACAATCGCTAAATCGACAGACTTTTTGAAATGGGTCTTTTGGGGACGCTTGAAATTTAATAGCTTTTCCCCACCGTTGACCTAAAACAGAAGTCCCCTGCTAATTATAATTTTTTTTGTCCTGCCTTGCACTCGTGCTGCGGTCACTAAGCGCACCTATAGTCCCCGGCAGGGTAAGAACGACAGGGATGAGTTTTGGTTTCCCGCCTTCAGCGTTAGCTTCCTACCTTAGACAACGCCTCGGCGTCATCCTGTGCGTCGACCGCGCACGCGCAGGCCTGGAACGGCCACAGCCTCCTCTATACTCACAAAGCCTGGCAGTTTGACGACGGAGCCATAGAGGGCCGGTCGCATATTCGGAACGCGAGTATCTGATAGCACAGAGCATCAAAGAGCCATTTCTGGGGGGCCTGGACGTAAACGCACAGCTTTTGCAGCGGCGAGGACCCGAAACACACATGTTCGTTCGGGAGAAGTGTGTTTTTGGCGTCCCGCCGCAGCGGTGCGCCAGTCACGTACCTGGCTCTCCTCTCATTCGTTGTCTGCCGCTCCACCTTTTCCATTTCGACGGCCGCTTTCCGTGATCGGCCAGGCTTTGTCAGTTTATAGAAGGCTATGGCACGGCGAAAGGTGATGAGTGCGTGTTGGAGGTCAGGGGAGAGCGAAGTAGACGCCCCCGCCGTTCTTGCTTTGCCAGTTACTAACTTATTATGCAAGAGTCCGAAACCCCGGGAAGTATGACTCCCCAAAGTGTTGTTGTGTATCGGTTGATCTCCGTGGCGCCCGTAATATAGTGGCTCGATAAATTAATAGATGGATGTTAACGGCTGTACACTTCATAACAAACGCTTGCGCACTCTAGCCCAAGGACCGAAAGAACATACATGATTCTCCACCCGCCCTACTAAGCCAATTTCCTCCCCTTTTGTGTTTTTTGTAACTATCACGAGGCTGTTTAAGATATTTCGCGAAAAAGACTTCTAAAAAATCGGGCAAAAAAAATAGCACAGCGTGTTTAAACAAAATATATTAAGAGCGTTTTATGCCGGAAACATTAATAACGCATTGTCGAACGCTCATTGTCCACCCAAATGTAGCGCTGGCGGTAAGATACAGACGCCGAAGTTTCAGCATTATAAGCGTTATCGAATCCCAAAGTTATAAACCATTTTCTGAAAATTTCAACAGAAAAATTGGGGCCAATTTGCGGCCGTTTTCAGTCACTGGCAACATAGAACACTGTGCATCTGAGAGCGCTGTTTTTTTCCCATTGAAATTTGTAGAAAATCCCATAAATTTTGAATAAAATAACGAATAGTTCTGAAAGTTTGGCATCTGGTTCGAGCCTCTAGCGCTACATTAGGGTGGTGAATGAGCGTTCGGCGATGTAGTTCATTTTCGCAATAAGAAAAATAAGCAAAAAGAAAAAAAAACGGTAATTTCTTGGGGAAGCACCCCCGTACAACAGGCCCCTACAGGAATTACGAAGTTCACCAGTGTTACCCCATCGGTAACAATCGAAATGGCTTGAATCCCGTAAATCCAAAACAGTTCCGCTTCTAAGGCACTGAACCTCACAACCAAGAAAAGGAGAGCTTGGCTGGTGTTCCGAGTAGTCTATCGAGATTTCAGATTAAAAAAACTGTGGTGTTCCGAGTAGTCTATCGGAGATTTCAGATTAAAAAACTGTTAGTGTACTTTTTTCATAACGACCCATTTTATTAATGACGGCGATGAAAAGCGCGGTGCGTCGTCATGCCGTCAAATGCCCAGACATTCCGTCATCGGTGAAGTCGTAAAACCGGCCGGCCTGGGGGGCAACTGCTCCACGCACGTGAGCTTCACGTCGTCCCCTGGAATGGTAGACGAACAAAAAGGGCACACGGTACGGTTAAAAATCACGGCGACCATTTAGCCTAGGTCACACCGCTAATACCGTCGAGACCGGTTATAACGAAGTCGGTTATAACGAAATAGCGGCTACAGCGAAGCGATCACGATTTCCCATTCCCTTTAGCACTTCGTTATAACCGAAGTCGGTTAGAACGAAATAGCGGATATAGCGAAGTGATTTCCGGTTCACGTTGACTTCGTTATATCCGGTCTCGACTATAGGCTACTTGCACTGACGTCACATCCAATACTTTTGAACACCATGTAAAAGGAGGAGAGGGAAGCTGCTTTTGTAAGAATTTTGAGTGACAGGTTAATCTTCTATAATCTTCTGGGAGGAGAATAGCGATGCCTGTGCAAATCCGAGAGGCACAAAGGAGGATCCTGAAAGAGGGGAGCTCCTTCTTCCCCTTTTTTCTGGAGGGCATCGGAAATGACGTCATGTGCAAGCCACGTATATCGTACAAAAACAGCCTGGAAACACTGTCTGGGTCTTTCTTGTATGACAGTCCTGTCACATATTAGCGGTAAAAGATCTGTCTTCAGTCATGTTCCAAGTGTACATGTGTATAAAACAAACATGTTTAGAACTTGCTTCAGGCCTGTCTGCAGATAGGTCTGCCATCATGCCTGTAGCAAACGCCGCGTCTTTTGTATGATGAGCAGTGGGACAGTGGCTTTAGAGCAACAAACCTTGAAGCCATTAGACCATGAGACGTCCCAAAAATGCGACAAACACTAAAGCTGGAGCCACACTGCTTATACGGCAGACAAAAGACAGTCTGAATACAGATTCGAATGCGAGTCACGGCGAGATTCGTGCTTCGAATGCCACACTACAATGAGTTCAAGGAGGACACTTGGCACTCGACACTCGAACCACGGATATTGCGGTGACTAGTGTTTGCAGACTGCCCTTTGTATGGTGTAGGAGCAGTGTTACCTCGGCTAGGTCAGCAAACCATCGCACCACAAGACCATCACACTATACCTAGTTACGATTGCGCTCATAACTGTCAATAAGCCAACGACAGTTGACCCAATCGCGATCGGCCGGAGATAACCAAACAATATGTTTGGTTAACCGGCCGGACACGGCGGCGCCAACTGTCATTGAGCCGTTAACGATCATCGAGTTAAGCTGAGCTGGCCTACCTCAGTTAACTGATGGGGGCTCACTCCGATAGAGCTAAAGATGGTGGCGTCCGCCCATGGCCAGTGCCAGTGAAACACTTAGGGCAACACCCGGAATCTTCGAACGACTTCCGGTCCGCTATTTGAATGCCATCTCCTATTCCTTGGTACTCTATAAAGAACTTCCGGTTTACGGCGCAAAATTTATTCAATGGGATGAGACACATATTATTGTTGCTGTTTACTGATTTAAAAATTTATCCTGCTAAGGTGAAACAAATATTTTGGTAAGCTAAAGTTTCGGCCTCATACTTTTCTCTCATTGGTCGTTTTTTTTTGTATTTTGACCGTTGAGAACAGTTGCGCGTCGGCTGCCATGGCTGCGTTCTGCGTCGGCTGTTCGACATTGCCTGTGCCAGGGGTGCGGTGCCAGGTTTTCGTTTGCGGCAGCGGGCAGTGGCGTTGGCTTTCGTCTACTAGTACGCCGAGCAAGCGGCACCTTGTATATTGCTCGGCTCAATGGTGCTCTAATTTCGGTGGCAAGAACTCTGCCAAGTTCTTTCGGTTCCCGAGCGTCGGAAGGTAACGACAGGGGCTGGTGCCGTATCCGACTGCGATGAAGTTCCATGGAGAAAGAGGAGGATGTTCCCAGACATCCATTTTTCTAGGATGTGTGTGTATATGACAGACCAATGCATGACCAAAGCCCGTCCTGTGCGGCTTTTATGAGACTCTGAAGACGGATCCACATTACCTTTAGCGTAGTTCCTTGCGGTATACGCATAGTTATTTACTTATATATAATTGTAATTTTATTGAAGATAATCGGAAATAATTAATGGTAAATATTCAATGATAAATGTTGAATGAAATTATTATTTACAATATTTCATGAAAATAAACCGGTGTGAAGTGTTTCATATGAATATATATTATAAAAGTATGACCTCTTAATTTATTCTATTTTTATTGATAAACAATTAAAAGTAATTTTATTATTAATAATATTAATCACACAATATTACTATTGAATGGTGATAAAAATTATGTTACCATGATAACCGAATGTGACAGTGTTTTTTTCGTTGCGCTCTTTCCTATCGTTAACCTAAAAATACATTTGGTGTTACATTATTCTAAAGAAAATTTCCGTTATGCTCATCATGAATGAAAAAATAGCTGCGTCACAGCTTCATGTAATTATTTAAAAAGATAAGAACAATAATTATATTTTCTTCCGCCGAGAATGAACGTTCGGCGTGAAATAGTTTTGTTCACTAAACAAATAATTTTAACCACCATGACCTAAGTGCGTATCGTGTTCAGCACAATAACCGTTTTGCGTGCACCAACTGGAACAATCGCATAATCACTAAAATGTTTACCGGATTCACTCACCAAATAACTTTCGCAGGACCCCTCCGGCATGCTTCTGGGAAACTCTGGTTAAAACGCAACATCGGCGGAACGTGAGACAAGGCGCAGATCAAGCGGAGGGCACATGGGAGTTGCAACCAATACTTGTCTACAATCTGTTGCGTATTAAGAGGAGCACGACAAGCTCCTCCCACAGAGTCCTCCACACTTGGACTCATTCGCATTAGATAGCGTCTACAGCACCAAACACTTCCTTAGCGGGGTAAGCATCTCGGTCCGAAACAACGCACGCGTTTCACGCAGTCGCGTGGCGCCGAGGGGGAATTCTGCCGCCGTCGTGCCGAGATACCGGATTCGACGAGACAGCAGAGACGGCTATCTATTCTAACGCTCGTGATGTCCGCGACGATAGATGGCGGCAGCTTCCCCTCCCTCGTGGCTGCCGCAGCTAGCAGACAACAAAGTACGTTGTCTGCAAGCTGCACGTACCGGGAGACGGCGCCACACAAACAAGTTATATGCATCGCTTACCTGGTCGTCTGCGAACACGTTCTTCGTTGACTTTGATAAGTTTGTTGGTGTAACTTTTTACAGGAAAAGAGCTACGCCGTGAAATTTTACAAGGTACAATGCACCACCTAAGTGCACATTTCGGAGAAAGTTCGAGCTTTATATATGCAAGAGCCGAATTTTACGGTTCGATTTACTGCGTTGGAAACACTGTGGCCAACCTATACATCACACCAATGGTTTTTTTTTCTTAACGACAACAAATTGTTTTTGGGGGATTGTACCAATTATATTCTATTATATAATCTCCAATCACTCGAATAAGGGGACGCTTGAATATTTTAATAAACCAATAACGCGGCAATAAATAAATAACGCGGCAAAGAACAAGACAATAAGTCAGTGATTCATGCGGCCTAATTTACCGACGTTTTTGACCGTTCAAACTTTATACACTCAAAATGCCACTTATGTCAACAAATATTCAAAACCGTGAGCCTCACCCTTGACTGCACCTTCATCGTAAATGACGCCCCACAAACCGTAGGAATAGTTCGGTGCCAGGAAGGACTTTATCACGGCGATGTATCTATGTTACAGAGAGGGAGAGAGAGAATATTACAAGACGTTATCAACGCCGCGTTTTCAGGGGCTTTAAAATATATATAACCTAAATGTGTAGATCAATTAACCGTCCTGATCAACTGATAAATACAGTTGACTGAGTCTTAATTTAATCTTAACTTGTTTTCCTGTGTTTTTTTATAATATTTTTAAAAACGATCAGGTATGCTGAACACTGCGTACCTCACCGGTAATTTCATCAACCGGGTTCGCATGATCCTGCTCAGCAAATCATTGTTGTTGTTCTTTTCGGCGGCTTAACAAGCTTCATTTTCTTTTGACGAGATCGGCTCGTTCATCTATAGATTTAGATCGTACGCTCATCAAATATATATAAAAGAACTTAAAGCTGGAAATGACGGCAGTGATATATGGGATGTTATAGTTAACATGCACGAATTTTGAATAATAACAGACCTCCCTGCTCGAACAAGACTAACTGCGTGTTGTCAGAAAACACGCTGTGAAAGTGCCAGTATTTGTTTGATTTAAATGAGTAAATAATTATTCGGTTAATTAAGACTTACTAGGTGGTAAAACGAATAGACTTATTCCGGAACTCGAGGCTCGTCATCGCGGCATAGTGTCAATTGTGGGAATCAGTGGAACGCAAAATCCATATGCGCTCCGCTCCTGGCATAAAGGTTCCCAGAATGCAACGCGCTCGGTGACGGATTTATGGAAGTTGTTTATTTAGATGTAGCACTCAGCAAACCATTTCGAAGTGCTACGTTCAAGAGCCGTTGTTCAGTTTCATCCAGGGTAGTGCTGCCACGAGAAAACACGCGGTTCCCGCGTTCCGTATACGTTTGGTGGTAAGCACTGTACTTGCGACATGATACGCGTTTCGTACTTTTTGCTGTTCCTGCCTGAAAGAAAGCTCGCGAAATATAAACAATACCACGTGACGCGTTAACTCCAATCGGAACGCACGGGGGCGTTTTCACTTGGTAATTTTTGTTGTATATTTCGCAAACTTCCTTTTCTGGCCGGAAAACAAAAAGGAAGCTGGGAATGCTTGTCATGCTCAAATACTTCAATCCGGGATTTCTCATGGCGCTCTACAACTTTCCAGTTGACACCTCAGCCCTTCAATCAATGTTTAGACACTCATATAATTTGTCTTAATTAAATAATCAATGACAGAGAAAGAGGTGCGTTAAGGAAGAACAGAGAAGTTAATCTGGGCCAAATGCCGAAGTTTAAGAACACACCGTCATCTAGCTAAATCAAAAGTTATAAAGTTATAAGAAATTTCCGAAAATGTTTAATGGGGAAATGGTAACCGACCCCGAGCCCGGGGATGCAAGAAACGGATGGCCAACGCTACCGAGAACGCGTTCCAACTTTCCCATATAATATTTTATTGAATCGCTGATAACTTTTTAAATTAAGGTAGTAGTTTCTGAAACTTTGTGCGATCCTGATTCCGATCCGCTAATGCTGCATTTGAGCAGAAACTAAGAACACAACAATGCGTTTATTTTCCTGCGATATGAAAAACATTGTTGTCGGTTTTCCCAAACACTCAGTACTTTCCTTACAGGGAGGATTTTTGCGAAGCTGCGCTCTCGTACACTGTGTTACAGAAATTTGATAGTGTTGCACACAAACGGCTCGTAAACGTAAAGCGCTGTATAATTTATGAAATATTTTCTTCTAGCACGATCTTGTCGCTGGATGCCATCCGTAACACGGTGCATGCATTCATTTCAGCAGCGTTGCTTCAGCGCATTTCCGAACCGCGATGAGCGCAGCGCCGACTTGCCTTTCTCTGAGTGATTCCTCAATCGAGCTCAGCCCTCCCCTGTCCCAAACAATGTCCATTTCTCCGGCGCATGATCTGAAAAATAAAAAGGAAAAAAGGAACAACACAAATAAGGGCGCACCCTGCTACGTTGAAAGCAGTTCGTTCTCAAAATAGAAAAGAACCAGTTGGTCGGCGGCGTGATATCAATTTCTTAGAGGGGCTTACGTCACTGCATTTTCGACCTGTCATCGACTGTATTTGTCCGAATCGCAAGGTTCCAGATATTAAAACATTTCAGGTGTGGTGTGCCTTCCAAGATTAGCCAAAATGGGATTCATTGTGCGTTTATCAAAGGAAATATGAATAATGTCAAGGCAGCAAATTGATGGTCGAGGCAAATTTGTAAAACCCACGGGGTTTACAAATTTGCGAAGTTCTACAACGATAAATGCGAAAGCATTTACCATTACACACTGCCAAATTTAGCAGGGAGTCTGAATTGGTGCATGGATATTGTACGTCATATTTGGCGCTAAATTTAGCGGGAAACTCCCCGCTAAATTTAGCGTCGTTCTCTAGGACGGCGCTAAATCCTTTGTTGTCCTTGAGATTTCCAATAGAGGTCGTTCTTGAGGTCGTTCAAGACGTCGTTGTTAACGTCGTCCTCTAGAACGACGTCCTAGAGGACGACGTCAAAGGCGACATATAGAACGACCTCTTAGACGACCTTTAGGAAGACTTCAAGGACGACGTCGAGGACGACGGCCTGCAGGACGACGTCTAGGACAACCTCTAGGATGATCTCTAGGTAGATCTCAAGGACGACCCCTAGGACAGACCTCTAGGACGATCTCATGGACGACCTCATGGACGACGTCTAGAACGACGTCGAGGACGACGCCCTAGGGGACATCAGGCCCTTCGAAGAGGGTGCGAATGTGTAGGAGTGCGTATACCTGCCGTTCCTCATACTTGGGGTGCGATGGATGCAGCACAGTGAGCTGAAATGGTCTAAACAAATGGGGTTTGCCATGTTTATACAGCCTAGAACTTAGTCTGCCTCAACGGGCGGCTTGTCTCCCAGCTGTAGAGGAGCTAGCCTGGGGTCTTTAACGTGCACCACGCAGTAGTGATACACGACCGGACGCCGGTACGATGCTCATCCAGATAGAAACGGGCAGGGTTGGGGATTGAGCCCAGGATCCTTGGGTTCTGCCGCGCAAAACTTTTCGCTCCACGTGCTCCGAGCCGGTGTACACTAGCCCACTCAGGCCACCGATCCCCCTGAAATGGTCTACTAAGCATACCTACTGCGCATTAGGAGGGCACAATATACACAGCTAAAAATCTGGAGTAGTAGCTTAAAAATGCTATCGCATTAGAACTAAGATAAATATATATATATATATATAAATAAGATGTACAGGCGAGTTCCGTACATCTGAACTATTCCCACTCAGCAACCATTGATTGATTTATTAATTGAACTGATTGATTGATTGATGTTTTAGGGCGTTAGGGCTGCTAAGGCCGAAATGCGCCATGCACTCATTATGGCGGCAGAAGTCAATAAGAACTCAGAGGAACAAATCTCGCAGAAAGAAGCACGATCATAACACGTCATGCCTTGCATTTCTAAAGCTGTCACCGACCATAGAAGCGTAATTCTGAATCACCTGCGACCTTAATTATACTCGCAAATTGTGAAAAAAGTAAAAAAAAATGCCATTGTAAGCGTGCGATGGGACAGTGGGGCCACGGTGCGGCTCTTAGCAGAAGCAGTTCGCGTAGACTACGGCCTGGCTGGCATAGACGTTTTGTGTAGCAGCCAACCTTTCTGATCAATATCAGCTTACCTAGAACGGCGCTATTAGCGGCGAGATGTTTTGGTGGCGCCCTCCTATGGTTCCCTCGCGATGGTATTTGTACTTAACATGGCGGACGCTTGAACTCCTTACGCTCTCAAAGAAACACTGGCAACATTGTCAAATTTGAAGTTCTTACATTACTCCTATGGAAGTGCTTTGCTGACGTCATAGGCAGCATTCGTCCAATCGTGGCAGGCTGACCACAGCGACGCGGGCCACAGTCAGCGCTAACTTTGTTTACGCGAGGCCCGGCAATCGAAAACACGGATCCCCTTTACGAGCTGTCGACTAGTACGTCCACTCGATTCACCAGCGAGCAAATGAGAGTCTGATGAGAGTGACAAGAGGAACAAAAAGTACTTCTAATGCAAATTTTATCAATTACTGAAAATGGTGAATATCGTTCCGTAATAACTTCCAAACCGTCAAACAAAAAAAAAGTTTTGCATAGAGATGTTTTTTTTAGCGCAGTAAGCGAAAACCGTGGCAGTACGCTGCCACTGTTGCCGCTCGCAACTGCGTGGCACACGATTGAACCTGAGCCTCCGAGCAACTACCGCGGTCGAAATTTTTAGAATAGCGTACGCAAAGCCTTTGCGCACGCAAAGGATTGCGTCCTCACCAATGCGCAAGCGCCGAGCGCTAACTGCTGTTTGCGCTTCGCGTTCGCTATTTTACCGTACGTTATTTTTCGGAAATTTTTGTGCGTACGCAATGAGTCTTTGTGGTCTTTGCGCCCGTCCAAGGAGGATTCGTCATGAGAAGTTGGCTAAAGCCAAGACTAGCACAGCTAAAAAATGGCGGCGTCGTGAGCGCGTCGTTGCGAGCACGAACCGTTTCGCGGCGAAGGTACGGAGTGCGAACGTTAGTATACACGAGACCTCTCTTGCCGATTCTACTCAAGAGGACACGACCGGTCGACCGCCCCCGTTGCATTCTCACGTCTAAACAAATCTCAAATGTTACTCTTTTGTACTCGATTATTACAGCATCTTGTGTGTGAAATAAAAAGTTTTGCCGTATCTTGGCGAGGTTGCAAGCGCGAGACAGGTCAAGAACGAAGTGGAAGCTCCTCCCACCTCTTTCCACTTTGTTAGAGCAAACGCTGGAGAGGAGGCGACCTCCTCTCCACCGTTCGCTCCGCTGAAGTGGAAAGGGGTGGGAGGAGAAGCGTGGCAGGTTTGTGTGACGGTGCGTGGGCGTGGGTGATGCCGTATGTTATTGGTTTGATCTGTTTGTTCTCTCCCTCTCCGCCTTTCTGTGTTTATTTCTTTGTTTACAGAGCAATAAACTTTCAGTTGTAAGTCAGCGCCCTGTCTGTGCGTATTCTCCGACCTCGTCCTACGTCTTTTTTGCGCTGTTCCCACCAATCACAATGTACCACCAACTAACCCAACTACATGCCTTGTTCCACTTCCTACTTTACCTGTAACCGACTATAGAGTGTTTTAGAATAGGGGACCCCAAAGCTTGGGGGCCCCCAACGAAATAGGGGCTCACCACTGCGCATGCGCAGAACCCAAACTCTGTTTAAGCTTTTGGGTTGGCGCTCGCCCCCAACGCAGAATTGGAGAAATAGCGTGGGGCCCCCAATTGCTTGGGGCCGGGTTGCGTCGGCAAGCATGGCGGCGCCCTTTCTGCTCGCTCCGGAGCAAATTCGTCATGGTCGCTGCAGTATTAGCCAATTTCATTGCCAATGAATGGTGCAACCGGCTTTCGCTTTGCTTTATCTCGCTCAAGTCACGAAGAATGAGCGATGGGCTCGCCCCATTTTAAAGATCGTCCCTGATTCTGGCCGTTCCTAAGCCCAAAGAGACGCGGTAACCGTTGACATGGCAACGTATTGCTACTCCGTGGCTGTGTTCCAGATCTTACTCAAATGGATCCGAGTTACTCCGGCGGATCTATCACGTGACAGCACAGATTGAGAAACGCTGGACGCGGGTACGATTTTAGAACGCCAAGGTACAAGACCCTTACCCTGGAGTAAGATCGAGTAAATTTCGTAACACGGCCCGTGGCTCCAGTGGATTTTATTCGTGGCACGATACCTGCCGCTTGAAAACCAGGATTTCAAGGCTTCAAAGTCGCTCCAGCTCAGATCAAAATGGAGCAGCTGCTCACATAGAATGCTCGCTCGCGTTCGTCTCAGTTTCGGCATAGTTGAAGGCCTAAATCCTCGGCGACAGACGGTCAAAGTATGGTGCCTGGAACGCGTCTCCGACTGGCGTGATTTACCGTATCTGAAAAAGTGGTCGCGCGATTTTCGCCTGATAACGTCATAGAAGTGTCATTCTGTCGCTGGTCGCGACCCTGGCGGTGTCCCAGCAGCTGTGGTGGATGTGGCAGACGCCTGCTCTGCTGCAGGTCGCTCTCCATTGTGACAGTCCACGGAAGCTAAAGCAGCCGGAAGTTGGGACGCCTGCGACGCCATGACGACAGCCACACGCGCGTTCGCCTGTGCTTTTCGCCAGCATGTCTACGACCAACCGACAGGATCGCGGCATGCAACGTACTGCATGACACTCCGGCTTCTTATGACGTCATTTGTTGCCACTTGGGGACCACTTTCGATGTATAGGTCATAGCGCACAAGAACGCCCCAAACATCTGAGACCGAGCGCCAAATTAAAACGAGCTACGGATTGGATTGTTTAGGCTGAATACAGCCAACAACATTTATACTGATTTTAGATTGTCTCTTGTTTTAGTCGGCTTGATTGGGATTTACCTTAACTTTTATTTGTAAGCAAAAAGCACTTGCTAAGCCCGTGTTTTACGTTTATTAATATTTTTCTTTTTTAATTATTACGCTCTTTGGCCGCATTGGCGCTGCGAGCGGAAACAAGCGCGCTGCGCTGCGTTGCAAAACCCCTATTCTGTAAGCCGTGGACAACAACCTTGTTGCGTTTGGGTCCCCCAATTTCTTAGGGGAACCTAAACGTTGGGGCCCCGTAATCTAAAACTCTCTAGTATTCTAAAACACTCTTGCGTAGCGTGCGCAAACGGAAGCGGTAAATTTAGCGCTGGCGTTGGCAAACATTTTGTACGTTATTTTAAAAGTCAATACTATCTCTGAAAACTTTATAAACGCAGAGCGTGGTAGTCCCTAGCATCTCATTGTAGCTCCGCAGCCTATGATATTGTAAGGTTCGCGGATAAAAACGCTGAGAAATAAATGAGAACGCGAGAAGACAATTTGCCATGCCCTGTGTTTCCTAAGTGGCTAGTGACTCTGGAGAAACACGGATCACACGAGCCGGAGACTGCTTATCTCAGGGATAAGCCACCGCCCATTGCGTTCATTAACCAGTCCGCTTGTGCAGATCCCGTCGACAACGATAGCACGATAATCGTCTCTGACAAAAAAAAAACGATTTCATAAAGTTTCACATTGAACTTAATGCCGTAGGTATTACCCCCGCCCCCCTTTCCCCAACAGTATCGGTGCCTATTGATTCATTCATGGTACCTCAAAAGCCCAATTAAGGGCATTGAGGGGAGAGGGGTACATTCAATGCAACTGGGAGAGAAACCATAATGCAAAGCAAAGACAAATGTAGAATAACAAAAACGCATGTGCAAATGCAGTTCTAAGGCTTGTACGCGCGACGAAAAAAACCCCAAAAGTCACAATTACAAATATATGACCACAAATGGATTACGATGAAAATAACAATATGAACTTTGCCGCAAAAATGAGATTCTCCAATACGAGTTTAGTCGGCGTCTATTTTTAACCAATGGCTTTTGTTCCATTCACTGAGCACCACTTTTATTCGCAGGATATATTAACAAGCTTCTAACACAGGTATAGAAGTTCACACTTCTCTTTTCATCATATACAAAAGTCACGGAGTTTCTCCGCAAACATGGTAACAAAAGTATATGCGTATATTCCCCAGACATTGTCTACAGGCTGTCTTTTGTGTGGTGTCTAAGCTGTGTGACCCCGGCTTTACGGTTGCACGAAGCGAAATGAACGCAACACTCACCCATTGAAGTCGAACACGGAACAGACGAATATTCTAATCCTCTTGTCGGGAGTCTGTGAAAATAACCGGGGTGGCATTAATAAAAACAGGCGCGCACTTTAGGAAAAAAACTCACGCAGAAAAAACAGGACAAAAAACAATGTCTCCGACTGTGCGACAGCAAATACTTGAATTCGTTCTTCGGAAAACGGGTTCTCTTAAGGCTGAACTCCATGGGGCGAAGATGCTGCGACAAGTAGTCGAATTTCACCCGGCAGCTTTTGCTCTGCGCGTGGCATCAGCATAGTGTGGCTGCTGCGTCGCGCGCAAAGCGAGCGTGCCTCCGGGCGAAGTTCGTGAGTCAGTCGTCGCATGTTTGCTCCGTGGAGTTCAGCCTTTACGCATGTGAAAGTATGCACAGTATGTGCACACGCGATCCAGATATGTTATAAGGGACTTTTAGCGAACCGTTACTGTCTTCCGCGCGCCGCACCACCGGTGTACTTGGAAGCCTGCTCTTGAGCGCGCACCCCGTGGTCAAGGCATCACTCCGGACGCGCGCTTAAAAGCACGCTTCCAAAGCTACACTAGTGCGGTACGCGGAACAAGGTGGCGGTTTGCAAAAAGTCACTATGAAGTGCCATCCAGCTACTCTTCTACCAGCAACGTTTAATTGAGATACACAGACCGCTAGGCGTCGTAACATTTGAAGCAAAACTACTTTGCAATCAATGCATTAAAAAAAGCGCGTCTGCTTATTGTTATTAGTGTGCACTATTAATTTAATTACAAAAGTACTGGTAGGGCAAGCCAGAAGATCTTTCATCACAGGGTGATGTTTATCTCGGAGACGCATTGCGACCATTGCGCCACATATGAAAAGTTCTCATACACATATACCAACACACAGTTTGCAAACAAGCCCGCTTTGGCCACGCCTGCTGTGGGCATTGCGCATGAGCAGAAAGCGGATTCATCGTGTGCGCATGCGCAGTGCGGACAGCAGCGCCACCGCCATCGGCGTGACGTCAGAGGGTCGAGTTGGTGTATCAGAGGACAAGCGCTGCCCAGCCAGGCGTTCTGGCGGACACCACGTGTTTTCAATGATACGCACAACGCGGGTTAAACCAAGCACCACCGAGATAAAAAGTCGTAGTGCTGACGTTTCTACGTAAACTGTCGACGGTCAGCGCGGGCCACATTGTGGACACGAGTGATGTGTGCAGCATTCATCTGGGATGGGTGTACTTGCTGACGGAAACTAATTTCCATCAAAACGTTAGCCTAGAACTCGTGTTCAATATATGCATGCCCTGCTCTGACTACAGTAGTTGACGTGTAAACGTCATCACACCTTCTCTTTATCTAGGCGGCGCTGTTACAGCATGCGGTGCACGTTCATGTGTGAACAGAACAAAGGGGACATGAAACGTGAATGTCAAATTACCGCAGTGCCACGAGAGACTGGTCACGCGATTGAGTGTGGCCGCCTATAGACGATTGCAAGCAAGACAAGTGGCCGCAGCCATGTCTCGGCTCGTGCGGGAAAGCCCGTGCAATATCAAGCTTGCCAAAGGTATGGTCACGCGCCCGCTGCACGTGCTTGCACGCTTGGGGCCCCAGTCTGGGCGCCATGCTTGCCATTGCCTATACTAACTATACTCTGTTCACCCCTAAGCTGAGACTGTAGCCAATGCCACAAGTACGAGAGCTCAAAGTCGCTGCTTTGAAGCGCTGGTAGCTCTGGCTGCCGTCTCAGCTTAAGGGTGAACAGAGTATATAGAGGTTGAATTATCAGCTCAATTAAGATGGCGGCCGTGAGGCCTCTTGCCAGCGCTACCTGAAAGGTCTTGCACTTGAGCACAGGGCACACGGACTCTTCCACAGGAAGGCCATTGTCGTTGAAGAACTTCCGAGCAACCGATTCCACAAATTCCACGCCGACGACGCGATGACCCTTGGCGTAAAACCTGTTGACGAAGGTCAAGAAATCGCATTGAAGTGCCAATTTTAAATTTTAAGTGTTTACAAACCCCTGTCATTCCGGAACTATTTACGCTTCGATACGGCACGTGAAAGATCAGTAGAAGACGAAGTCTAATAGTTTGTGAAGCAGAAAAACGCAAATAAGACACAAGGAAAGCAAAACAGGGTATGCAATAACTATGCTTTATGTTTTCATCTTTATTTTTGTGTGTTCTTAACTCACAACGACAACACAGATATGGATCGTGCCGGTCCCAAGGTACACGAAGCGTCCGCGAGTCGGCTCCGAGCATGCACCGGAGACCCCGCAATTCCCTTCGCTCCTCAGTAGAACGTGGGATAGTGGCGAGGTCTCCCCAGATTTTCCGGAAAGGTCTAATTCTCCTTGCTTTATGTTACTGCTGCGACGAGAATCGTTTTTGTTTCTGTCGGCCTAACAAAAAAACAGGCCATGACACGGTTCCACACGATGATTGTACACGAGGCTCAGCCGAACACTGACGCAGCGCTAAGGTCCAATGTGCCGTCTTCGCTTAATATCACCGTGATAATGTCACAATTCTAGCGCAGAGGATTCTGACGATAGACCCTTTTCAAGAGTTCATCGAGCAACATTGGCTGTCGCCATTGCTTTGTGGAAATTACCTAGGAAGAATTGAATGGCGTAGAACTATAGCTATAGGTGGCGCAAGCTGCCGCCCAATATGAAGAGTACAGCCGTTAGCATCCATCCATACATATTTTGGTGCGAAGCGCGTGGTTAGATTCGAGTCCTCGCCGAACGCTGACGCAGCTGCCTCGTGTCCAATACGTGCTCAGAATGTGTGAGCCAGCAATGGCAGACATGTGTTGACGCGGACTTTTGATAACGGTCTATTCTGGGTGGTGTTGGCCCTAGACAGTTCGCACACATATGCCCGAAGCTCTCAAGTTTTGAGCAGCGCTCCAGGTGAGCAAAATAGTATATTTGGCTCGCGTTTGCGTCGTTACGCTTCCCCACTGCAGTTTTTTATACTCCGTTTCATTATAAATGACAGCGTATCAGAGGCTACAAGAACAGAGTTCCGAGCTTTCAGTGTTCCTGCCAAGCACGTGCGCTCGTACAGTGCAAGCATCGTTGAGGGGACGTGCTTTGGCAAGCAGCTTTGGCTTCGCTATCATGTAAAGTGAAACGTACGTGCTCACGGAAGCATGAAAAAAAGCAATGCAAATATTAAAGCTGAAAGGAATATTTAATGGGACGCTGCGGCCGCAAACTGCATAATTCATTTTTTTATTTTAATTTTTCTTTCTGTAGAAGTTTCGTTATCGCACATATGTGGATGCTGACAGATGCTTGTATTCCAACGTGTCACGTGAAAAATCTAACGTAACAGAGCCACCCGGATTGTGCAGCCATCATAACATGGTCGCGTCTTGCGAACGCGCTCGCGCCCTCTGCCCCAGAGCAACGGGTCTATTGTAGAGCTGATAAAAGTTTACCTGGTTGGTATTTCATTGTTTCTCGAACGCCCACCAGAATGAATTTAAGGGTGAACGCCGCTTTCATCGACGGAAGTGGGACGCGTGGCATAACCGTCAACTTTTTATCGGTGTCGGGTTAAGCTAACGCGATGATTCCAAGCTTCCACTAGTGTCGTTTGCAGACGACATCTGACTTGTCGCTCGCAAACGGACAATCTCGACCGCGACGTCGAGGAAGAGACCGCAGAGGCGCAGGCACACTTCTCGTACACCACACAAAAGACAAGGTGTCGTTAGCAGCAGCACACGATGACAGAATGGACCTTTCCGAGAAGCGTTCTGCGCACGCGCAGCGCCCGATGCCACAAGCGGCGGCAGTTGGCACCAAAAATCGAGGAAATTCGGAAGGAGGCTGTGAGATCAGCGAGTAGCAAACGTAATTGCAGCATACGTATAATTGTGTTACGCAAAAAAAGCGGACGGAAAAGAATAACACGACGTTTAAGTGGACGCCACGGATTACCCACTTGGACGGCGCGTTGGGCACGCCCCGCTGCTCAGAGAACGAAGAAGCTGGTAGCGTAGCTCCCATTATCGATTGGTAGCGCAGGTAGGTCCCTCCTCGATTTCTGGTCCGTTCAGCCACCGCCTGGTGCCGTCGGTATGTGAAAAAGGTCCATTACCGGCGGACACGCCTCAGGAATGTTCCCAGCATGTTCCCTTCACGCATAAGTATGTTTCCAACATGTCTACAGACAATTTCTGTGTGACCGACGTGACAAGACTGTCGTACGAGGAGGAAACACATTGTGCACAGACTGTCTTTTGTGTGATGTGTCAGCGGTGGGACCCCGGATTTAAAGGCTTCAAAAGGACGCCATGGAATTGCCTCGTCACCATCTCGGTGCCGTTATAGTGCGAGCGGGCGTTCGAGCCGTTACGTCCTTTCCCGCAGCCGCAGCATCGAGGTTGCACTTAGTTTCACGATACGTCTAAGCGCAGCCGACGCTATAGCATCCGATGGATCCAATCAGTCAGCGTCACCAGAGGATCGTCGTAGCACTCGTCGTCTTTGTGCGTCTGTTATCATCGACCGAACCAATCAGGCACCGTGAGTGCGCGGCGATCTCCGCTTTTAGATGCGGAGCATCTCTTGCTCAGGTCTATGTCCCGCGGCGTCGGCGTCGTAGTCCGCACTCACCTACGCATGCGCAACTCTCCTCCTTCCCTCTTTCCAACGGCTGCGCTCCGCTCTCTCTCTCTACCAGCTGCGTGCACTTCGCGTGGTTCGCCTCTACTCACACCGCGCGCGCATGCGCAACTCTCCTCCTCTAGTCTCCTCTCCTTCAAGTGTGAATATAAGCAGCGGTAGCGCGCGTTCCCCCGGAGGAGTGAAGGAGGATAGTTTTGGGCGCGCGGGTCGCAGCGCCACGCCAGGGCTTTCCAGTGGGGTGGGCTTTCCCCGCAACTCTGCGGCTGTCGTCTGCTAGCGTTTCTCGGCCGCTCGCGTCCGCCGCAGCCCAAATCCGGCCGGCCAAAGAAATCAGTCAAGAAGGGAATAAATTAATTACGATCCGCGATGCTCCGCATCACCCCATGGTTCCCCTCGGGAAGATGGTGTAATTTTTTGCTGGCCGTGACTGGTTTAGCCGGTCAAACCCACAAAAGACAAGGAGAACCGTGACGATGTACCTTTGGAGCTGATTAATTGGCTCCGTCGGAGCGGTGGAAGCGGATGATAACCGCACCTCACCATTTCAACTCGTGTGCCGTTCCACACATTGGGACGTAGACCTGGGCGTTTTGCTTCCCCGCCAGTATGACGTCCTGATGTTTCTCCAGGAGCCTGCGTGAAAGAGAACATTGCGCATTCCACAATATATCGTGTTTTTTTGCGCCGGATGGCACGTGAGTGGGGAACCAGGTCGACTGCTTGCTCAGCAGGCATGGAAGAACCTGCAGGCTTTTCTTAAGCGTTATTTGAGCGTGAAAAGATTCGTATGAGTTGTAGCCCGTAAACAGCGCGCTGTGGAACTTTGCTCGAAGGTGTTTTAGGTAGTGCGTTGATTTTACTCGCATTTCCTGAGTCTAGGTTCCTGGAGGCAAAATGCGAATAAATAAAAACATCTTCTTTTTTAAACGCGAGAAAATAACAGTAGCAAACCGTCGGGTTGACGCTCCTACTCGCACATCGCGACACATATGCTACAAAAACGTTGAGGCTTCTTAGAGATTAACACCTAAACCAGATTCAGCAGATCCTAGCGTGTGTTGTATGATATGTGAGTAGCGGCGTCAACCCGACGATTTGCTTGGTTTCCTCCAAGGCATAAGAGAAATTTTTATGAATTGTTTTTCCCTAGAAGAACTACACTAAATATATATATATCATATATATATATATATATATATATATATATATATATATATATATATATACACACCCGAATAACGCTCGAGGAAGTCGGCCGAAGGGTAATTGCGGGGAAGGCGCCGCGTGACCGAGGTTTCAGTAACACGTCAAAAGATCCCCAGCTGGTAGAGAATAATCCCGAGTTCTTCTCTGGGGCGTGCCAGAGCGACTGCTTTGGCACACCACGTAAAAATCCGAAATTCGATTGGGTCCCTTGTTTTTAAGGGTTGGATTTATGGGACCTAAATTTAAGGTCCAGTTGTATACGTGGATGTTTACCAACTGACTTGATCGCGTGACTTTACACTATAATCGAGCATGGGTATACCAATGACTGTATCTGAGACCGAAAAGCTTTTCTGTTCCATTGAGTGCCGCCATTCGAACATGTTAGCAAAATTTGTGCTAAAATATTTACAATAATATTTATCGATGCCTCGCGTTCCAGAGCACCCTTTTCCGACGGCACACAATTTCAGGAGTCAAACACGCAGAAATAGCTCGGAACAGAAATGGATACAAAGCACCATTCGCAGCTAAGCACCATTCGCAGAACGCCGTCGGGCGGCGTTCGCCAGTTACTCGTCACATAATTCGTTCCATGAAGTTTCAGCCTTCAAATTTTGCTAGCTGGTTCGGACCGCTAGCGCCACATATCGGCGGAGAATGGGCATTCAGCGATGCGTAGCTTACATTTCGCGGTAAAAAACAAAAAAAAACAGCATTATTATTTTATTTATATTTTTGTGGGCGGGGGGGGGGGACGTTTTAGAGAAGAGTGTAATTTCAGCGTTTCTTAAATAGCTAGTGACCATAGATAGTGACGATGCAACACCTTATCAATAAGAAACCCTCAGTGCTGAATCATTGTGCGTTCAAACACCATACCCGCCCGCCTCGAGGAACAGACAGACGCTCCTGTTCGCTCGTATGGATGGAACGAAGACAGGGGGCAGAGATAAAGGCAGCTAGCCTTTGCACCTACCCTCTAATCCTTCCCATCATAGCTCGGCGCTCTGCCATCCCCGCGCGCTCTCGTCCCTCAGTTTCTCTTCTTATAGGCCCAGCAGGTGTTCCAACGTGCGATCTATGGCAGCTTCGGAACGCGAGCAGATGCACGCCAATCAAAAGGACAGCTGAGGAGAACGGACATTGAAACGAGAAATGACGATGCAGCCAATCCCGTCCCGTCATTGGTCGAGGTCGGTTGGGAAACAAAAGCACATGAGCTTATATGAGAGGGGGAGGGGGGAGGGTCGAAGTAAACAAACACGCGAGGTGCAAGGATTAGTCGATCTTGTACGGCGTATAATTAGCGCTAGAGTACGTGAAAATCAAGCGCCGAGATTAATACACAGCAAGGCTCGCGACGTTACCTTTTACAAAGTTATACACTCTAAAACTTTGTTTACGTGATGCCGTTTTTTTTTTTCACTATTTCGCAGCTCCGACGCCTATACTCCATTTCACCTTACGTTGTACCGCAGTGAAGGCTAGAAGCGCGAGCTCATATCATTGGCAGCTGCCCTTAATGCACGAGAGCTTGTGTCGCCGAGGTGTGCCTTAGAGCAAGGAGCTCGCGGTTGTGTAACTTCCACCACAGTTTTTCTCGCATTTTCTTTTTGCCGCACAAGCGAGGTACATGCTGATCGATAAATGCTATATAAGTAGAAAAAGAAGCATGTCGCACCACGTCGATCAAGTATATTAAGTGCTCATTGGTGGCCATAGCTGTGTGAACGACTCCTGAGCGCGTGCTGATGGCGAGCGTCCACTGTTTATTTGCCACGTGTATTCGATACCATCAAGATTGTCGGTCTTAGCAATCTATTAATGTGGGCCATTACTGAGCACGCGCTCTAGACCGCACCCACAAATATGGCGTGCAGTGAATAGGGAGGAAAATAAAATGGCATGCTTTTGCCACAATCGAGTGTTCGCGCACAAAACTTGTGGCGTTGTTAATATTCTCGCGCGCTCGTGCTGGTGATGTCGATTCGCACAACCTATGAGTAGCAGATATCGTGAAAAGTCCTGTTTCGGCCAGTTTAGCGTTTTCCCGCCAGGTGCCGTTTGCTTTGCTAGAGTTGAGAAGTAGTCGAAACACTTGTACAAACTCCCCCCCCCCCCCCCAGAAAAAAAAGAACACTGAATAGGACGACTTTTTGCACAAGGTTAGTCTGTCATGACTGCCCATTTGAGCATAATGATGGCACCAGGTGGCAGAGGTTTTCTGCCTCTGGGTATGGCGCACTACACATTGGCGACTTGGCAAACGCAAGAAATCAATTTAGTGGAATTCTGCACTAATTAAGGAACGCGTTCTTCAACACACATTTTAGCGCCACACTGTCGAAAACAAGCCATCGTCTTCTTTTTTCATACTTACGAAAACACGCCTTTGATCTGCCACCCTGTGTTGCTTGTATTCCAGCGGTTTGCCCAGTACTGGAACAGCGGCATTTTCGACTTGGCTTCAACTGCCTCCATGTTGTTGTTTCTTTGGTCAAAACTGCAAAGTAAAACCATGTTAGAGCATAGGTTAGGGGCGGGCCTTTCTCATTTAGGTCAACTTCAATTGGTGTACTGGGTGATTCAAGGGGAGGCCAGGCTCTTTAAATCGACCGCAAAATTCGGTTTCTTAACCTATCGCGCTACGACTTTGTGCAGCGTTGCCCACAGATGGTGCATTTTTTTTTTGTAAAATTTGCAAAGAGCGAATTTACCTGAGGAAAAAGTAAAGAAAGAAAAAGGCTTAGCTCCTATGGAAACGCAGCGACGCCACCGGTCTTCAAACAACACGGCGCCGTTTCGCACGGGAGACAAGAGATGGCGCAACGAACGCCGCCAACGCAGAGGCTCTGCGCCAACGAACGAGCATACGGCGCCGAGAGCCAGCGTCTTTAGCAGACGATCTTTTCGACACAAAAGCGGCGCGCGTTCCGCAGGCGGCGACAGTCGCAGAAACAAAAACAGGCGCGGTAACAAGGAACTGCAGCTCCTTGTCTGCTAAAGACGCCGGCTCTCGGCGTCGTATGCTCGTTCGTTGGCGGCAGTTGGCGTCGCGACCGCTTGCGCCATCTCTTGTCTCCCGTGCGAAACGGCGCCGTGTTGTTTGAAGACCGGTGGCGTCGCTGCGTTTCCATAGGAGCTAAACCTTTTTCGTTCTTTACTTTTTCCTCAGGTAAGTTCGCTCTTTGCAAATTTCACAAAAAAAAATGCACCATCTGTGGGCAACGCTGCACAAAATCGTAGCGTGATAGGTTCACAAATCGAATTTTGCGGTCGATTTAAAGAGCCTGGCCTCCCCTTGAATCGCCTGGTACAATGGCAGTAGAAGGCTTCCAATACCCGCACCGAATTCCCAATTTTCTCGTTGGCGCCGCCATTTTAGCGGTCAGAGAAGAGCGGACGCGAAGACTGCTCCAACGTTACTAGAACACTCATTTGGGAAACTCACTCTGAAACCTGGACCGCTGGCGCCTACCGAGACCGAACTAAATACGATAACAGCGCCACCATTTAGCGACCAGTTGAAACATGAAAGTTGCTTTATATGGCTACTGCTAGGGTCACTGAATGTTTTTAGAGTACAGAAACTCCCAGGCTCGAGGTTCCAAGATGGCGGCTCAATCTTTTTTTCTTTCCTGTGGTCATCATGAGCTTTTCGAAAGCGTGCTTTTGCGTATGAAGAAAGAGAAAACTCCTTTTCTAGGAACTTTTTTGGATATTAGTACAAAATTGCAGGCGCGTGATGTCTTCGAAAATATTTAGTTTACAAGGTTGTGCAGCACATATTATTATTGTTTTTATACAACCATGTCTCACTGGTGGTTTCAGGTAGCGCGTCCCGGCCTAGGCGCGTCCTAACTTCGGTAGTGAATGGCGGCGCGTCCGGTTGGGAGACGGGGTTGTAATCCTTGAAACCCTTCTACCGTATATGTTTGGGCGCCAAATGGCCGATTAAAGTCAAAGTACAACAGTCTCAAAGGATGCTATCGAATGCGCCACACCCGAACCAATACAAGCAGCCGTGCAGTTCCCCGAATGGCCGCTGCGGGAGAATGGCGGCCTTGTGATCGCCATTAGCTCGGTTCGCGAGTACGGGTCGGTGCCACTTTTTCAGAACAGGCTCTATGGCAGTTATCCAACTCAGTTGTTCTAGTAACGTTGGACTGCTCGTACAGCCAGTTTTATTACGCCACCGTTGCCACCATGCACCGTGGGGACTGTAGGTTTCCTGCACGCGCGACAACCCTGTTGGAGCAGAGCACGATCGAGGCGACTCTCGTGTTGTGGCGCCTGCCTCCTATGAACTATACATTTACGGCAGCGTCACGCATGCGTGGAACGCTTATGGAGGTCGATCTATCGGAAATCGGAACGATTCAAATGTATGAACGTTTAGCAATCGTTACCGTGTTCTACGTACCTCACTACTGGAGCCTTTGATCATGCTTTTAAGCGCGTGCCCCGCGGTCACGGTATCACTTGGGTGCACGCTTAAAGCATGCTTCAAAGTCTCCGGTAGTGCGGTGCGCTGAACACGGTAACGGATTAGTAAAAGTCACTACTGTCATTTTCTGAGCTTTAACCGCGGTGTCAGGAAGCTCGGGTGAATGCGTTTTGCTCTGTCGCGAACTGCATGAACAATAAAACTTTGGTTGGGTCTAGTTGATTCATATAGTTTAGAATGTTAAAAAGCCCGAACTGAAACACGGACGACAAGGACAGCTGCCACTTACAACCATTTCTACGAAAAACAAAAGATTATCTCAGTTACTTTGTCGTTCACCGTACCTATGAATCCACGGCAATATTATATCAGGATTGATAAAAAAAAATGCTTCAACTATTTCTTTTTCCGTCTTTCCATTCGCCCTTTTTGACAGACTTCGTCGACTCTCAAAGTGGCTCGCAGCCGAAACGCTTACAATGCTCCGCGAAATGCCCCCTCCCCAAATTGTTATGTACAGTGAGCCTGTGTTCCTTCGATAAAATGTTTTCTCAATAAAATCAGCTGTAAGTGGCTCCTGAGCTTGTAGCACGTGTTTCTTATTTTGTCCGTATTTCAGTTCGTGCTTTATAACCTTAAAAGGTATGAACACTTATGGCGGACGGAAAACCGTTTACTGCGGTTCCTCTCGCGTGCTTTGAGCGCAATTTCCTGCTCTCCTTTGCGAGCATGCACATTGCCTTCCAATTCGAAAGGTGACCGGAATAAACATTTCCGCCGTATGTGCCCTATTTTCCCGCTGGGATCAGCCGGGCACATGTGCAAAGTTTCCTGCGTTTGATTTGCCCTGCCAATGCAGCGCTCGACTGCCATTTCTTTTTGTTTTTTTGTTTGGCGCTATTGGCGGATGAAGCCCATCAATTATAATGACATGTTTTCTTCCTTCCTTCGCAAAAAACAAGGTTGTTTCAGGGAGCTAAAAATAAAAAAGCCATATAATTTCTTTATGTGAACACTTAGTCAAGTATTTGGTCCTTAAACAATGATTTTGCGAACAAATAGGTGACAGTTCGCATCCGTTTCTTATTTATTACTTGACCGCCAGCAATTAGAACATCTAGAACGCCTTCGCTGACGTCCGCCATGAACCAATTTGTCGCAGACATTGCACACTGCACCCAACGGAATATCCCTGACCGGCAACTGAACCGTCGGTCGGGCCGCTGCGTAATGGCGACTGGCTTCGTGTCGCTGCAGTGCCCGCGGATTTCGTCCTGTAGCCTCATCCCTCGCTCTGTTCTCTTCACCTTGCCCACACCTACAAAGCCCACAGTCAAGAG
>JAZHYW010012182.1:0-24928 GCA_037355805.1 Ixodes ricinus
CGACGGAAGCCGAAGCAGACCGATAATAGCGAGCGTGTCGCCTGCTGTATGAAGGGCGCGTTCGCACGTGGGAGGCGGATGTGGAGAACGTTTCTCGAAAAAGACCCATTGCTACACGTCGTAATTTTGCTCCGCCTTCGTTCGCAACGACTGACTCCATACACCGTCTCACCGTGACTTGGCAAACGGCGAAGGCTACGATGCCAGTGAGCCAATCAGCGCGTCGGAGGGGAGACACGTCACCACGCTCCGTCTCACTAGTCGCGCGCGGTGCTGTCGAAGCCACGGGCGGGCGAGAGAGAAACGGCCGCTTTTGTACAAATTTCGAGTGACAGGCTTATCTCCCAGGAAGAAAAAAGCGACGTCTGGGACGCGCAAAAGAGGGCCCGGCTAAAATTCCTTCTTCTCCTCTTCTCCAACCGCTTGGCCGTTGCGCTCTCGCCCTTGTGCCCGCGGTAAATTTCCTATTGTCTCACCTCGCACTACTCGAAGGTGCGAAAGATGGTAGCGAGGGCGGCTCGATTATACGCTCCACCAAGATGGA
Source organism: Ixodes ricinus (assembly GCA_037355805.1). NCBI lineage: Eukaryota > Metazoa > Arthropoda > Arachnida > Ixodida > Ixodidae > Ixodes > Ixodes ricinus. Next base: position 545 of record JAZHYW010012182.1, read on the forward strand.
AAGACGAAATTTCTCTTCGGGAAAACGTTGAAGTTCATTGTAACCGTGAGTGTAGAACGTACGAATCGGCATACGCTATCCAAAAGGGACACGCGCGTATCTTTTTTATCCGGAGTGTCGTTTATGAGCGAGGCGTGGAGAGTGGACTTTCCTCCGTACTGGGTTTCGGACAGGCATCCGGGACATTCTGTTTGTGTTTCTCGTCCCCTCCGACACTGGAGTGTGGATACGCTCGGAAGATTGCGCGTCTCGGATTTACGAGTCGGCCATTGCGGACAGATGAGTGGGAAAGGAGGAAGGGCTTTATTTTCACTCTCATCTTCTTTCGCGATTCGTTGACATTTTTTTTTTCTGTTATTACGGGTGTTTCTGTCGTTTGAATTTTTTCGATATATTCGTGGTGTATGTTGACAGCTTAGTGTTGTTGCATCGCCCGTTGTTTGTTTACTCGCGTCATCTTCTTGGCTTATGTTACTGTTGTTCGTGTTGTATGCGTACCGCGAGCTCTTCAGGCTTGATCTGTCTTCTCTTTGGCTTCGTGAGAACCGGGATGGGGAGGAAGAGAAGACTCCCAGTGTCCCTGTACTCGGGCGCGGAGGTGCATTTATGTTCTTCCGATTGTGTAGTAGTTTGGAGATGGTCTTTGTTGTCGATGTGGTCTTTCTTGTCAATGTCCTCAACAATGACACTGTTCCTTTTTCTCGTACACTATCTTGCATTGGTGGAATTCGTTCTCGGACACTCGCGTGTCAAATTTTCTGGCCGTACATACGGATAGACGCGCACACAAGCGCTCGTACGTTTGCGCACAGGCACGTACAGGCCGTGGCCATCTTGGATGGCGGAAGTTCCGGTATGTGGGAAAACATCTTTTTTTTTTTTTCTTGCCACGCCAGCATGAAGGTGTTTATAAATTTCCGTTTTACCCGAAACTGCCACTCATTTGTTTTTCCTCTTTCATATTTTATTCAGTTCTTACAGTATCTTACTTTTACTTTTAAAGCGTGATTTTGTTCTTTTCAGGATACTTTTTTCACTTTTATAAGTTTGTCTCCCCGTCCGTCCCTTCGTTGGGTCATCCGTCTGATCGTTCTTGCATAAATGTTTCCTATAAATCTAGTGGAGAAATTTTAGTAGCGTATAATTACGCAGCAAGTCAGGTGGTCGTACGTTATTAGCTCAGGAGCCATGCGTTTCTCTGGTGAATTTAGTGGTACCCAGTTAGCATTTCCAAAGAAATGCCTAACTCGGAACAAGCTTGGCAATCCTACGGGCCCCACTTGGGCCTAAAACGGTCTTGCTCCAAGCCGATAGTTAGTGTCAGTGTACTTTTATTACGTTTGTATGGCTTTTGTTTGGCTCGCCACATAATTTCCAAAGTGTTAGAGTTGAACCAAGGATGCCTGAACCGAACAACCTGCTGTAAAGCATATACCTGGCACTTGTTTGGCAATTATAGAGCAATTCTAGGGCAACTCTAGAGATGCGCAACTATACCTAATTGCGGGGATTTATAAATCGTCTTGCTGTATGCAAATATACTTTATTAAACTCTAGAATTTGATAAAATAAAAAATCAGCAGAACCCATCCTTTGGGAATGATTATCTACGTTAATGCGAATAGCATCAAACGGTGCGGAGTTATGCGCGTTCGTCAGGTGGCCGGCACACTCTAGATACGCCAGCCCACTCTTGAGGCGATTCTAAATTTGTTGACACTTTCACAGCCCTGCGCACGATCTCCGCAGCCCAGCACGTGCGTTTGTGTCACTTAGGAAGGCGAGCAAAGCACGCGCCATACGCACAAACACTCAAAATGGTACCGACCAGACTTTCTGGCGTCTCAGCTAGTCTCAACCAACGGGAGAGGGTGAGCACGGCCGCTAGCTCACCCTCTCCCGCGCTCGGGAGAGGGTGATGTAGCGGCCGTGCTCAGCCTCACGAGAGCGGAATGAGCCCTCGTGCATGGAACGCGCGCGCACCGGTAGCTGTGACAGCGCTGTAAAGCGCGTCCTATGGTAAAGATATATAAACAACAGATTAGAGTGCGTTGAATGACTGCCTTCATAGCTCTGTGGCTTGACCGCAGAGCAACTAAGTGGCCGATGCGGTTGTTTGGATATTAATCGCCTCAGAGGCAAGGTGCTTGACTGGCATGCCAGGGAACTCTCTTTGTTCAATCGCGCATTTATTTGCAACTCTGTTTTCTTCCCGACCGTTTGGTACGCGGCACAAGTGTTGCCAAGCTCCCAAAGTGACGTGGCGAAGGTTCATCGATTTTTCGCAACGTTTATCTGGGACTCGTGTTTTGAACGTATGAGGCGTGACAACCTATTTCTAAGCCAGAAGAAAGGAGGGCTGGGTCTTGTAAACGTAGAACTTAAGCTGAAAGTGCAGCGTTTCCTCTTTTTCCGCGATCAAGACAATCCTCTCGTGATTTCTGCGTTTAAAGAGCTGGGAGGAAGCTATTTGGGGCCGTGGCTCAAGGGAGACACTGGGGACTTCCGGGCACGTGTTCTGAAGTTCTACCAGGAAATAGCAGCGGCGAAGGAATTTTTCCGAGCCCGCTTTTCCGATGAGTACCTGCAGAAAGTTAGAAAGAAATCTCTTTATTGGGACACAGTTGATTTGCTCATACCGCCCCCACTCTATCGCAGCTTTCCGGGAAGTGCGGGAAAATCGGATGTATTTCGTCGATTACGTAGATACCCTGTCAGAACGGCAGTCAAGAATTTTTTCTACGCTTCCATTTCGAAGTACTGCCGGTCAAGACGTGGCTGGTTAGAAAAGGTTTCTTTGAACCGTGGTCAACAAATTGTGCGTTGTGTCCGTTTCCCGAAACACTTGAACATGTGTTTTTGTACTGTACGAATGCGGAGCTTTTTTGGGCAGAACTTCGAGCAGTGCTGCAGATAGATCTTTACGTAGAGTGGAAGAGCGCGAAGTTTCTGCTTTTCGGCGACAGTGCGCAGAGTAGGGCATGGGAGCTGCTGGCGCTCCTCGGTCTATATGCACTGTGGCGGTCGAGGACGGATCACTTGGAGGTCCGAGAGGGATCCAAGCCCGCCTGGCAACACTTCTGCGACGGCTTTCTGTACGTGAGCAGCCTTCTTGAGGCGACGGAGCAACAGGGGCTTGAATGTTGGTCGCTATTTGGAGCGCGTTTGCACATCCGCGCTCTGAAGGCTCATGGTAAATAACAATTCCCGGGCCACTGCGCGAGGGACTGGGGTGCATGTGACGCTACAGAGAAATGATTGAGCGAGTTACATTTTGAATTTGTGTGTGAATCGCGGTCCTCGCCTGTTAAACAGAGTTCACTGACATGATAGGTGTATGGCAACCAATGTGATCATTTTAAAACTTTGTAAATAGACAAACTTTTAATAAAAATCTTTGGAAAAAAAAAAAAAAGCCTTCATAGCTCTGTGGTTAGCGCGTCTGCCTGCTGATCAAAGGGTCAACGGTTCGAATCCCAGCCGGCGCCGGTCTTTTTTATTTATTTATCGACCCGCGGCGTAAGAGGTTAGATAGCCAGATAGATACATAGATAGACGAAAAGTGCGTGAAGTATCCAAAGATTAAAAGAGACAATCCTGAATTATGAACGTAGGTCATCAGGACATATCTGCCTAATGTATACTCGTGCATATTAGCCACAGTTTAATTCAATTTTTTTTTACTTTCGTGTAAATATTTTCATTCACAAAGTTTCCGCGTCGGTGTTAGAGCAGAATTACATAAACGTCGAGGTCCGAACGTATCTGTGTAACTTTCCTCTAACACCGTAACTTCACCAGCAGGCTGCATTTCCACGAATTTACGTTTCTTTACACATTCCACGCGCGCGTATGCTCCATCCCGCTTTGAATCTGGAATTTCATCTTAGCACCTGACTGCAAATTTGTACTTCTTGTTGATCGCGGCGAGTTAGCCCCATTGAGCACGCTCGTTACCGTGCACGGGTGCACTGCGGAGAAACAACATCTACGAAAGCGAGCTCCACGGGTGTTGCTTCTCCACAGTGCAAAGATGCCCTGTAAGAAGTGCGCTCAACGGGGCTAACCCTCCGCGAACAAGACTTCGAACACAGTTCATTTCGAAGCGAATATGGAAAAGCGTAGTATTTAAACAACTACACGAAAATTTGAGTATTCACACAACAGAACAGTAGTTGTTTTTTTTTTCGTTTTTTTTAAAAATGCTGTTGGAGATTGTGGAGGGAACACCGTGTTTTAGAGCGCAGCTCTTAGGCGCCCGTTTCCGGCTTGAGTGGCGTCGCCGTCGGCGTCGGCGTCGCCGTCGGCGTAACCGCGCGGTGCATCATGGGTAAATTTTCCCGAAGGAACCCGAGGTCCTCCCGAAGGGACCCGAGGTCCTCCCGAGGTCCTCCCGAAGGAACCCGAGGTCCTCCCGAGGTCCTCCCGAAGGGAGCCGAGGTCCTCCCGAGGTCCTCCCGAGGTCTTCCCGAAGAAAGCCGAGGTCCTTCCGAGGTCCTCCCGAAGGAACCCGAGGTCCTCCCGAAGAAGCCGAGGTCCTTCCGAGGTCCTCCCGAAGGTACCCGAGGTCCTCCGAGGTCCTCCCGAAGGAACCCGAGGTCCTCCCGAGGTCCTCCCGAAGGAACCCGAGGTCCTTCGGGAGGACGTCGGGAAGGGAGGGGGGTCACGTGACCCCCCCCTTCGGAGAGGTCCTCCCGAGGTCCTCCCGAAGGAACCTGAGGTCCGTCCCGAGGTCCTCCCGAAGGGAGCCGAGGTCCTTCCGAGGTCCTCCCGAGGGAACCCGAGGTCCTCCCGAGGCAAGCCGAGGTCCTCCCGAGGTCCTCCCGAGGTCCTCCCGAAGGAACCCGAGGTCCTTCGGGAGGACCTCGGGGAGGGGGTCACGTGACCCCCCCCCCCGAGGTCGGCGTAACCGCGCGGTGCATTATGGGACGCGTGACGTCACTGATGACGTCATCTGCATCCGCATCGTCATCGTCATCATCACTGATGACGTCATCAGTGACGTCACTGATGACGTCATCGGCATCCTCATCGTCATCGTCATCATCACTGATGACGTCATCAGTGCATCACTGAATACGTCATCGTCACTGATGACGTCACTGATGACGTCATCGTCACGTGACCCCCCAGGGCACGTGGCTCCCCCTCCGAGGTCACGTGACCTCCCTCCCCGGAGGCCACGTGACCCCCCCCCCAGTACCCTTCCCTCCTCCTCCTCCTCAAGAGCTGCGCTCTAATTCGGCGTTACAGGGAGTTGTAAACGGCTTTCACTTTTTTGTACGATGTTTTTAATTGCGGCTTCACGAGATCCCCTAATCCCAGAAATTTATCCTTTCGTGTATTTTCCCGCTAAATTTTGCGGGTAAATTGGCGTCACTTGACGACTGACGCCACTTGATATGACGTCACGATGTCACGTGATGCTATGACGTCACGTGGCGCCGAGTCACACGACATCACGATGTCAGTCGCTTGGCAACATCGCGTGATGACAGGTCACGTGACGTGAATATCCACCGCTAAGCGTAGTGGAGACGTTCAGCCCCGTGACCCGAGGTCCCGTATCGTCGCCTGATGTCACGGTGTCAAATTGTGCTGCCACGTAGTACCTTGACGTCCTCTGACGTCAGGTCACTTGACGTCGACTTTCTCGCTGTATTTAGCGGGGAATTTAAAAAGCACAGGGCCTCTTATGTTTTCCCTAAGACTACTTGAAGGCGAAAGTCCAGGCGTTAATGAATTAAAAACAGACGCATGATTTACTCGCTGAGTCATCCCTTTTAATGTACTTAGTCATCTTTCCTCAATGTGCTGAGTCATCGTCTTAATTCGGTTAGTCATCCACTGAGTGGTCACGTAAACGTTTTGGTACCTTTCGTGTCGCCGACGTGTTTTCGCTCAGGGACTTTGAAGGTCGACTGAACGATGAGACGTATAAGGCTTTCGCCTTAATAAACAATATTTTCTCAGTTCCTCCCAAAACGAGTGTTCGATGCCTTGTAAACGAATTTTAACGATCGCACTGCATTCCGTGCGTTAGTCGACTTTGGGGATGAAGGTCGCCAGTTATTGTTCATACTTGAAATTTTTTTCGTGAGTGCGTTGCTAGGTTATGGTTCTTTTTTGTTTTATATATGCGAATATATCGTTAAAAAAAGCGAACTCATTATGCTACACTGATTTATCTAGCGTGACTGCGATAAGAATGGTTAAGAAATTATTGACCATTGCAGAAAAAAAGTATTTGGCTACTACCGTCTAGTAGGAGAAAGACTTCAAGTTCACTTTTTTGCACTCGCAATTATAAAGAAAAAGGGCACTAGCGTAATGTGCCGACAGATAGGCCACCTAAAACCGAGAGCTTATTAGGCGAAAGTACAAGGTGGGCTAACTTTCGGTGCGCAAAATTGAGTTCATATGAAGCCATTAGTATAATAGAAAATCTATCCGAAAATCGGGGTGTGCTATCTTTTGGGGATGAGTCTTCTCTCGGGGTATTACGGTAGTATAACCTAATGTAACCTCCTTATTCGGGGACCCAACTGGTCTTCCTTCTTGTAAAACGTTCCTTAATCCGGAAGACATAGCCCACGAAGCGCATGGCCAGAGGAGTGCAACTCGTCTCTGCTAGCTTACGAGGCGCATAACCTTATCCAAGCACGCAGTGCTTCCGCTTTACAACCCCGTGCAAACAGAGGCCGGGGCGCTTCCGCCTAATCGGCTTTTATTGTTCGATAAAACAGAGGCGCTCGCTTCCCTTTTCTCCTTCACTCCCTCTCTTGATTCTTGTACTCCGTTTCATCCGAAGATGGACTGAAGTGCACTTCACGCGCCGTCGGGGGAGTCGCGGCGCGCTATTTTTGGTTCGCAGGGTAACAAAGTTCAAGAATCGTCGGTCTAAGCAATGCACGTAGCAGCACTCGACAGGAATCACCTCCTTCTTTACGTTGTCGCGTGGCTCGTTGCGACGCTCTCAATGGCCCTTTGAGACCGCACTCAAATAAATTTCAACTCGCCCCCGCGTCCCCACGCGGCACGGCGGTTCATGCCTGCCGAGGCGAACGCCGGAGTCCTTCCCGAGCTTGGGAGAGTGTCCTCTTCCTTCCGGGCCTGTCGCTGGCTGTTCCCCGTCCTTTATTAATCTCTCGGCGGTGTCGACGGTTTCACTTCGGCGCTGTTTTGTGCTCGCGGAGTTTTATCGCGCCGTTAATATTCTCGGGACGACAGTGATGGCGCGAGGGTTCGTTAACGGTTCATTATTTTCGGGGGGCGACTCGGCGAGTGAGGCTTGTCAGCCGATGCACCGTCGCCCCGCGCGCGCCGGCTGTGTTGAGCTTTACGTATTCATTGCTCGGACTGGCATCCACGTTGTACAGTCTCCAATAATAGGAAAGACCCATTATTTCTGTAATCGATGACTGGCTAGGTGTTTTGGGGGAAGCTCCTCCCTCCCATTTACACTTGAGTAGAGCGTACGGTGTGGAGGAGGCGACCTCTTCTCAAACGTTCGGAAATGGGTGGAAGGAGCTTGCCCCGAAGTCTTAACCTCTAACCGACTATATAGACAGTTTATGAGGGCACTGCTAGGCGCACGTTGACGCGAGGCACTTTATTCTTAGGGCAACAATGGGACGAACGTTCGTTTATCTCTTCGCCCCATGAAAAGTATAGGCTTCGCGAAGGCGAATTCATCGCAGTCATCGGAAGCTCCCTCTTCGAATGGGTCTTTCGTATTGGTGGGGGCCGTATCTGCAGTTATGTATGCGTGTGTGTGGGTGTGCGAGGTGTTGATCTGAGCGTGTTTCCGGGTCTCGTGTGTGTGTGGTTGTGCGAGTGCGTGGCATGTGAGATGTGTGCTCGTGAATGGGTGCTTGTGAATGGGCGCTGTAGACGGTGCCCTCCAATATGGCGCCCAGTGAATACCCCCTATACACTGGCGAACACGCACGTGCACATAAAAATACAGAGGCTCACACACAAACACGCACTGCCGTACGCATACATCGAGGCTGGAGCCCAGGTACGACATAAAACACTGCAGTGTCCTCTTACGAAGTACTAAAAAAAGAAAAAGAAACATTTCTTTTTTTTTGTTTTGGGGGAGGGGGGGGGGGTGTTGGTTTGTTTTGAAAATGAACTGCGTCGACCACCCAGGCGCTGCGAACTCTGTTACACTTATACTGCACAGTTGCATTTTTTCGCTAAATTTAGTGGTTAAATTTCCACTAACTTTAACGAAGAAAAAACAATTTTTTTTTCAGTCATACTGGAGGAGACATTTTCCCCTAAACTTAGCTCGGCAAATCGGTCGCGAAATTTAGCGTGAAATGTTTTAGTAACATATAGCTCTAAAATTCCTTTGGAAAGTGCCTGGGTGACATTATTGATACACCTGATGTCACGTGATTTTGCGGCAAAATATTACCACTGAATTAAGTCGAGAAATTTCTTCGCTAAGCGGCACGGTGCCATGTGACGACATGTGAGACGACGACCCCATTGAAACACATCCGGGGATTAGCTGCGTAACTTCGCCAGTAAGATTCTGTCGTCGTCAAACATGGCTGTACTTTAAATCCCCCTTCGTCTATCCGAAAGTAACAGAAACGCCAGATGAACTCTCTTTCTCTCCAGGGTGCGTGCCCGTGTAGCGAATGGCCGGAGATAGCCTCCTGCCAGGAGGAGGCATCGTAAGCTTCCTTTCCGTATCGCTAAGTGCGGCCGCCACCGACGCTCATTTGTCCTCGTTAAGAGCTGCAATGGGTCTCCCCACCGGCCTCTCGCCGGGTGTGGTCCTTGACTCGATTACGATTTAGGGTCGGGGGTCATCCGAGGCCGATGTCCCGTGTCGCCTCCAATCAGTGTTGATTGTCGATGACCCTTTCCTTTAAAGGGATACTGAAGCGAAACTTGAAATACACATATTATGGTCAGAAATAGGTTTAATATGATCAATGATATCCGTAAATCATAATCACGCCTTTGTATTTTGAACGGATGGCTATATTTTTCACCCTGAGGGGCCCGATTGGGCGCGCGCTCGAAAATCAGCCATCGGAGAGCGCGATGCGTCTTGGGATATCCGGCGCATTCGTGACGTCACTTGTGCCAGACGGGAAAGGCTACGGCGTGGATGTTCCGGTTACGAGCGTTGCCACTTGGTGGCGCGTCGACGATTTACGACCTGTGACAACGTGGCCGTTTGAGATGTGCAAGGGCTGCGCGCACGCTGCACCACGGCAAGTCGGCCACCACGGCACCACTGACAAAACCAGCTCAGAGGCCGGATTCTCAAAGCGAACTTACGACGAAAAATGTACGTACGACAAATTTGAAAGAAAACCCGTATTCTCGAAATGAAATTGTTGTAACTTTTGCGCAGGTTACGACAGAATCATACGACAGCTCCGAAGCTGTCTTACGCACTTTTTACGATCAAATCAACCTGGCCGACAGCGTCGCTCAGTTACTTGGTCGCGACGACCAACAGACATTTATTTTTCTACGTGCTCTTCTCGCGCGTCCCGACTTCAACCAGCAAGAAAAAAAGGAAGGAGTACTTGGAACAGACCACGACGAACATGAACGCTGGATCCACAAACACCCGAGAAGAGCTACAATTTCGGCCACGATTCCACCGACCAAGCGAGCTCCTCGGCAGAATATAGTAGGCCTAGCATCGACTCGGCGCACCGTTGCTCCGGCGGTCCTTGGCCAAGACCGTCTGCCCACGACCGGCTGGCCTGCTGAGTGGAATATGCCCGCGCGACCCTTGTGGACCCTTCCCGGATGAATAGTTTGATCCCTGAACTAAATTTCCAGAGGCCAATCTTTTCCCCTTGTCATCTCGATCTCCTTGTTTTCCGAGGCAGCGGTGACGAACGCAGTCGTCGAAAAGGGACTCTCATTGATTCTATCTCCTTGTTTTGTGTGATATAGAGCTCAAATAAACGCCATACGGATTACCTTCGCAACACGGTATGTACACTTTGTTATTAGTATGCCATTTTTATTCTGACACGACGCTACGTCACTGTCGAGCTATAGCAGTTCGTGGGAGCTAAGCGATGTCGGTCCAACCTTTCTTTGCCGAGTGTCACGTCAGTATCGAGTTGCAATCGTAAAAGATCGGTCCAGAAGCGCTTATCGAAACGCGGCCTAACAGAGCGAATCCAGCACTTCGATCCAACGCGCGCTTCCGCTCCGAGTGTGAACAGGTATTTGCGCGGCTCTTGCTGACACTCTCGTAGTTCAAACGTATCTTTTTTAACGTCGACTCGCAGCAACTAATTCCGGCCGTGCCGAAGCGTGCTCAGCGTGCTCGCGTCGTTTCGCAGCAGCAGCAGCGAGAACGAGGCTCACTGTGGCCAACTACGCTTTGGCTTTCTCCGTCAAGGCTTTGCAAACGCGTTCAGGCCTAGGCTCATTCTGCCAGCACGCCGTATTTCCGCAGAGCGGCGCTGCTCCTATGCCGCAAGTGATGTCACGAGAACTTCCCACCATCCACCAGATGTGAATTTGAAATCGTTTAGTGGGTTTAAAAATTAGTTTTCCAGTGTTTCACAGCGCGATATTGATATTTAAGAGGTGGTGCCTCTCCTAGCCCATATTTATGCAAAAAGATCGACGCTAAAATTTTGTTTCAGCACCCGCTTTAAAGGGATACGGAAACAAAATGACGCGTCCGGAGCTCTCTGGCTTTCGCTTCAAAATAGTCCTGAGAAGTGCAATGCGTATGGCGCTCGTGACGCCAGTTGCCTCTGCACGGTTAAGGGTACAGTAGTTGCGAGCGTTGCTGGTTGGTGGCGCAACCGCGTGACAATCTCGCCTAGTGACAATATCCGAGTACTGCACGCCCTATGGCCTATACCAGGGTCTCAAACACGCGGCCCGCAGGCCGCATGCGGCCCGCGACTCGCTGGGACGCGGCCCGTATACACCAACTCATGTTTACAAACAAACCGGAGAGCCCGCAGCGCCCTAGCGGACGCCACCGGCGCCGCGCATGCGCGGTGAGGTGTGGGCAACAAGCTCGCCGTCGCCCATAAACAAACCATTGAAATGCGATGTTGTCGGCGTTGGTGTGAGTCCCCCTGCCCTTTATTGCTTTCGAATTGTTGATTCTACGTCTTCCTGGCAATGTCTGACTACATGAGCGGCGTCAGCGAAATTAACGAGGCTCGTTACACCGCAAAACTTCGCGTGAATAATCTGACATGCGGCGATTCATTCCGCGTGGACGCCGCAGAATGTACGCTAAAGCCTGACTCACATGATGAGATTTTGCTCGCAATTTTCAGTCGCGAAGTCGCTCGGGCTGCAAAAGCGTGAACCGTAGCTGAGATGGTCGACGTCAATACTGAAAATCGCAAGCAGAATCGGACGAAGTGAATCAGGCATAACAAGTCGGTGATGGCCGCTGGTAACAATAATCAACATCTCCTTGTATCTACTGTTTACGTGGAGCCTGCTTACCAACCTTCAAACTTAAGTCTTTTGAGGCCTGCACTTACTTCTTATCGCAAGTACCGGGCCAACATTTCGTCTACGGGCCGGTGTCGTCTAAAAGAGCAGACGACAAGCAGAAGTGTTTGAAAGAGCAGACGACAGTTCGAACGATCAGACGGCCGTTCGAACTTCAAGACGCACTGAACGTAGTCCGCAGGTGGGCCGTACAACTTGACGGTTTTCCGGCGTTTATGTTGGAACAAAACAAATAACTCTGATGACCACAAGTATCCGTGAATTCAACCCAAAGTGCTTCCCCCAAGCAATTGTGGTCCGGCGGCGTCTGGTTTACCATTTTTACAGCACATATCCACGGTCTCGGACGAACCGAGAACATGAAAACTGATCTTCAAACCTTTCTCGACTCTTTTAGTACAGCCCCAGTCGCGGCGGTTTGACGAAAAGGCATGTTTTCGTCAGGTTCCTTTCAAAACAACGCAGGAATACACGCCTCATATGGGGCCTTCCGCCCACAGCCCCAGACCGGAAGTGCGACCGACGCGCCACCACCGCGCCGTGACGTAACAGAGATGAGTTCGTGTATAGGCAACCGGCTACGAGTCAAGGTTCCCATGTCTCGAGCGTTAGAAATGGCATGCGCCGTAGTGATCTCATCTTGTCTATTAATTTTTGCTGGCAATGTAGCTGCTCGTTTAACGTATTCACCAATTGTTTCGCTTATTTTTTAGTTTCACAGCTTTTTGTAATGTACAGTCGGGGACAAAAGTCCCCAGGACACGCGAGCTGCGGCTGAAACGCATCGCTCTGCCATCTGCCGGCGGGTCGCCTGGTTTCGAGATCACACAGAAGCGCATGCGCGTCCTACTGTGCATGCAAACATGTGTGTTTTCCCGCTCTTCTGTGGCGGGTTGCCTAACTCGGAATCTGGCGCGTTGTACTGCCTCGGAGATAGCGCTTACTGACATGGCACATATAAGGCAAGAAGTCACGGCAGCTCAACTGAGCGATAAACCCAACTGGTTATAAAGCAAGGTGCGCTGACGCGGCGAATTGCGGCGCAATGCCGCAGGCGGTATCTCCAGTTTCGGAATGTGTAGCAAACGCTCGTCAGCGCGCAAGCGCTATCTCAGAGGCGGTACCACGCGCCCGATTCCGAGTTAGGCACCCCGGCGCAGAAAAGTGGGAAAACACACACGTTTGCAGGCACAGTAGGACGCGCATGCGCTTTGTGTGATCTCGAAACCAGGCGACCCGCCAGCAGATGGCAGAGCGATGAGTTTCAGTCGCAGCTCGCGCGTCCTGGGGACGTTTGTCCCCGACTGTACAATGATTCCGCAACTAGGCTGCAAGCGCGAGCTCTTGGTTGAAAAATGCATTTCGGCTGCGCGTTGTCTCGATCATCAGGAGCAACTGCGAAAGATAACGCTACAAGTTCAGGATTCTCGACTTAAAAAATAATGTATTTGTTCAGAGTCTTGCAATAAAAACCGTCAGAAAAGCAATAACTTTCAATTTGACAAATTTTTTATTATACACATGTTGAGCTTGATTAATTCCTGAGTGAATTGAGCAACGGGAACAACAGTGTTCTTGCTCTCTGGTACTACTCAAAAAGCCAGCACGTTGGCGGGGCGGTGTCCTTTTTAATTCTTGTTATCACATCAGGTCAGGGCCAAAAGAGTCGTATAAACAAATCAAATCTAAAGGTGTCACTGGCACTGTTGGCGAGTTTACAAAATGCATGGAGCACGAGGTATCTCATGTCAAAAATCGTTTGACCCCCCCCCCCGTCTTGTGTTGGCCCTTGACGCTTTCCGGTGTGGGCTATTCTGGCCCCCACACTCAGATGAGTTAGAGACCACTGGCCTATCACATAGCTTGCCCGTAACGTCTTTCGCGGCTATGCCGGTATTTTATGTGTAGTGAGCTTTCGGTTCGCCGACTTAAGGCCGATTCACACATACAGCGGAGCGCTATGTTAGCGCCTCGCGAGCGCTGGAACCAGCGCTCATGTGGCACCGACTTGCGCGTGGCCGCGGTGGCGTGGCGTAGCGCTCTGTTAGCGCTTCAGGCGCTTCAGCAGGCGCTCGGTTAGTGCTCTCACGCTCCTTGTGCCGTGCTTTGCTGCTGCGGAGCAGCATGTGCACGGCGATTCCTTTGTTGTTGGTTTTCCTTTGGCATTGCAAGAATAGGACGTAAAAGAGCCCTCTCCAAGCAAAGGGTCGGGCAGACGATCCAGAGTCATGGTCTCTGAGCGACTAATTGATTGGGTACGACCTCATCACATTCTATTCGATATGCGTGACCCTGGTTTCAAAGACACGCAGTTAAAGATATGGCGGAACCCAATCATTTTAATAAACGTCTTCTGATCTGATCTGAGAAATGCAAACGTATTCTATTGTCGTTGTTTTTATAGGAGTGCCAGAAGCATCAAAAGAATTCCAAAAAACGTGTCGTTTTCCTTATTTCCGGCATGGTAAAATTAAAGGTTTAGCATCTACCTCGAAACCTCCCACCAACTTTAAGATGGGATGATCTAAACACTGATTTTAGCCGAGCATCCCTTTTCAGATTTTAAGCGGTATTTTTTGATGAGCTGCGTACCCACAAATTGCGCGTTTTCCTCAAGTAGACGTTATTGCCGCTGCCCTTTTAATACCTTCCCGCATGCTGCGACCTCCTCTTCCGTCTTCCGTTTCTTTTCTTAATTTAATATTTTCTTCCCAAAGAAGAGATTCCACATCGGCCTCTGGAACTTTCCTACAGAAATCCTAAAATACACACGAAACAAATGTTTCGGGGCTTTTCGGGCACGCGACAAACTGGCTACTTTGTCGGTAGGGTTCGACAAACTTCGTGTTTCGCTCTTTTTTAAGCAAATTTTTAATCCGCTTCTCCCTACTTTTTTGAAAACAACTATTCTCTTGTTGTTTTTTTGCGCGTTGTGGGGAGTGAGGCTAGGAGACGCGAAAGCACCCGACAGAGAGTCCGTTCAGAGCTACGCGCTCGCCAGATCAACCAGCCGCCTCCCTTTAATCACGTGACCCCACTGTCTGCGCGTGGCTATGGGCGGAACTCTGGTCACGTGGCCAAAAATTTCTATATGACTGGTCCGGTGAGCACAAAGCTCTCTCCGCGCTCTCAGCTTAGGGCTCAACGGAGTATAACGGCATCGACGTCGCCTAATCGTGGAGGCTGAGGGAAAATGCTGAACTGCCGACAACCAAGATCGATGAAATACTCGTTTATGGCCTTGTTGTGGCGGCTGCGTGGTTCCCCGCTTCCTTTTTAATATACTTTTTGTACTCCTACTTTTTCTTCTTTATTAGATCTCTATTTTGTGTTGCCTGTGTCTCAACTTAGTGCTTAGATCTCGATTGCTCCCAAGTATTCTTTTTTTCTTCTTGCGACCTCCTTTGGGTCATGTTACCGAGTGTAAGGAGGTTAAAGGGAAAGGGAAATTTCGCGCAATAAATGATGGAGCATTTGGCGATGACGCATTTCTGGAGCCATTTTTGTTTTTTTCTTCCAGTTTCCCCTATACTGCGGTCATCAGCATCATATTGCCACGAATGACAGACGATGAGGCGGGAGAAAACGGAATGAACTAAAGATTTCATGGGGGCGAATTTGTGTTGGAAACGAAAAAGAACAGACGTCGAGAGAGCTGCAGCGAGCGTCGATGGCGGCAGCAGCAAGCGACCGTATGTCGGCGCAACAGCTGGCAGAGAGTGAATGAGACAGGCGGCCAGCTCCGTATCTGCTCTGCTCGTCATTTCGAATATTCCACCAAGAACGTTCCGGAAAGAGCTAGGGCGAGGCTGACTATATACTCCGTTTCACCTTATGATGTACCGCAGCGAAGGCTAGACGCGCGAGATCATAGCTTTGGCAGCTGCCCTTAACGCACGAGAGCTTGTGCCGCCGAGATGTGCCCTAGATCAAGACGCTCGCGCTTGTAGCCTTTCCTGCGGTACATCATAAGGTGAAACAGAGTATAGCAAGGTGAATCTAGCCTCCTTATCGTTTACGCTGGAGGTAAGAGTGTACGCGAATCTTCTAGATCAGAGGTGCACAACATACGGCCCGCGGGCCGCATGCGGCCCGCCGGCACTTTTTGTGTGGCCCGCGGCCCGCGGCCCAGCTGAGCGCAGAAGCCGCTCACCGTGTCATTCAATGCACTGCGGCCGTTGACTTGGCAGAAAGCATTCGAACCCGTTGACCTACCTTTCTCAGAGTCCTCTTTTCCGGGGGGAAACCCCGCGTCCTCAGTTCAAATATTCCCTCTCCACTAGACCCACAGAAAACAACAATACAAAAGCCTGTACAGCCATCCAGTGCGTTGATATGACCCCTAACAGCGTCCCTCCCCTATCTTTGTTCCAGTTCTTCTTCATCCCGTTTCCTCCTCCCTCTCTCCACGGAGGCTACAGCCCTCTCTCCTCCTGTTGGGACATGATCAGTGACAGCTTGTTGCAGATAGAGAAAAGCTAGTCGTGTCACGCTTGCAATATGAGTGCACTTCTAAAGAAGAGAAATATCGACCAGGAGGGCCAGAAATTCAACCAGGAGTGCACATGGAGGTACTTTTTCATTGAGAGCGCATCGAAGTGCTTATGGCTTGTGTGTCGAGAATCTCTCGCGGCTCCTAAAGAATACAACGTTCGACGCCACTACGAGACTAAACATGCCCGCGACTTCAGCGCTCTTTCGGATTCGGAGAGAAAAACAAAGTCCGAGGACTTAAAACGGAATTTGCTTGCTGAGCAAAGCATTTTTATGAGAGCAAAGAACACATCTGAAGCAACCACGCGGGCGTCTTTTCAGATATCTCGACAGATCGCTCGTTCAGGTCGTTCGTTTACTGATGGCGACTTCATCAAGGAATGTCTTATGATTGCTTCTGAGGAGATGTGCCCGGACAAGAAGTTGGTTTTCCAAAACCTGAGCCTATCAAGAATGACAGTACAACGACGTGTGCATGACATTGCCGACGACCTATCAAAACAGCTGGAGAGGAGTTGCAGTCATTTTGTCTACTACTCTCTTGCTTTCGATGAGAGCACAGACATCAAAGACACAGCACAGCTGCTTGTTTTCATCCGTGGTCTGAACGAAAACTTCGAAGTGACTCAGGAGCTGGCAGAGCTTTGCACAATGCACGGACGGACTACGGGAGAAGAGATCAGCAAGGAGGTCAAAGACGTCATCGAGAATAATAATAATAATAATAAGTTTTATTTCCATTGCGACAATGGGGGTGACAAGGAAAAAAGCTGAGCAGTCAGCTTGACAGGTCCCGGTCACCCTACAGGTGCCGCCAGGGGGCATAGGCGTAAAAGAAAATAAAGATAATAAAAACAAATAATAGAAAAGTAACAACACTCGTCTAGATACACAAAGTAAAAGGAAAAACATGGTAATCGAAACTGGTATAATAATCTAAAAAAAAAGTTTTATATGCATGTCATCTTTTCATTACCGTCACAGCCTGACGAAGAAAAAAAAGGAAACAATGCACACGCAACTTGAGGCGTCTATATAAAAAAGGAAAAACTTTCAGAACAAAAGGAAAACACTACACGATAAGAAATACACGAAGGTCACCGTGACAAAGGAAGCAATAGTCAAATACAAGGACCATGAATGCAACTAACAGCCATGACCGTCTGACGAGAACAATGATCGAATTGTTTTAAATGGCAAGTTATTCAAATTCAAATTTCTAGATTCGTACTGATTTAGTAAAGTGGGTATCCTGTATCTTAGCATTTGTGTGCCATAATTTGTCCTTGGCGTGACCACACCCCAACACTCGGCGCCGCGCGTAGGATAGACAGTGGTATTTCTTGAGACGTTCCCAAGGTTCATTAGAAAGTTTGTATTCCTGCTTAGTTCTATTTTTAAACTTGCACTAAGTCTGTAATCATACAAACTGTGTATGCGGATGACACCGAGTTTTTTAAAAAGATCAGACGTATGGGACTGGAATGGCATATTGCCTATAGCCCTAACAGCCTTTTTTTGTAACAGAAGTATCTTATCCAGATTCGTTGGGGTGGTTGTGCCCCAAACTAAGTGACAGTAATTGAGATGCGAGTAGAACAACGAATTATAAATCATTAACTTAACGCTCATTGGTACAATATGACGATGACGGTTTAACATACCGACAATTTGGGAGAGTTTTGTGTTCAGGTAGTTAATATGATTATCCCAAGACATATTATTGGTGAAAATAATACCAAGAATCTTGAAAGAGTTTACAATTTCTATCTTGGTTGAGTTTATGGTAAGGTCTTTCGTAATACTAATTACTTTATTTTTGGGACGAAAGAGAACAGCTTCAGATTTTCCAACGTTTATTTGGAGTAAGTTAGAACGGCTCCACATATTCAGCCTGCCAAGCATCACGTTAGCTTTGTCAATTAATACGTCGGCATTTTCCCCAGAAAAAAATATGCTCGTATCATCTGCATAATTTACAAACTTAGCTTCAGAATATATGTTGATGATATCATTTACGTATATGTTGAAAAGAAATGGACCCAGTATGCTACCCTGCGGTACACCGGAGAGGATGGGTTTTGCAAGAGACGAGTATCCATTCATAAAGACGTACTGAGATCGATGCTCGAGATAAGATTTTAGTAACCGCAAAGCATGCCCACGAAAACCGTAAGTATCTAATTTTGTTAGAAGGATTTGGTGATTGAGACAGTCAAAGGCCTTGGAAAAATCAATAAACAGACCAAGAACCAGTTTCTTCTCTTCAAAATTTTGTGAGATGAGCTCCTTCGCATCCAATAAGGCAGTCTCAGTGGATTTGTGTTTCATAAAACCATATTGGGAGGTGTTTATGATGTTATACTTATTTGAGAACTTCATTAATTGGTTGTATAGTACTTTTTCCAGAACCTTAGAGAAAACTGGTAGTATCGAAATAGGTCGGTAGTTCCCCAACTCGTTTACACTTCCCTTTTTATGCAAGGCTAAAGATTCAAGCTCAAGCTATCATGGGAAAAACTCGCAGGTGTCTGCACCGATGGAGCCCCAGCCATGATGGGAAAGAGAAACCGAGCCGTTGCCTTACTTCAAGCGTTCAGTGGTGTAGAACTGAAGCAATATCACTGTGTGCTTCACCAGGAAGCACTCTGCGCCAAAGTGACGAAGTTTGACCATGTGATGAAGGTCGTGACTTCGGTTGTCAACTTTAGACGTGCTCGGGGATTGAAGCACAGGAAATTTCAAGAGTACCTTAAAGAAATGGAGAGTGAGCACATGGACATCCCGTATCACACTGAAGTTCGCTGGCTAAGCCGTGGTAATGTTCTGAGTCGCTTCGTCGCGCTGAAGGCTGACATCATCGCTTTCTGGCAAGAGGAAGGGAAACACATACCAGAGCTGGAGGTTAAGGGTCGTGGGATCTGGCATTCCTCACCGATATTTCAAGCCATCTGAACACGCTTAACATAGCTCTCCAAGGAAAAGACCATCTCAATTCGGACATGGTGAGCGCGATCCCCGCGTTCCAAGGAAAGCTGCGCCTCTTCAAATTGCAGCTTGGGGGTGGAAGCATATTTCACTTTCCAACCTGCCAGAAGCTCTTTCCCACCGGCGAAAATCGGAAGACGGTAGCTGCGACGTACGCTCCACAGGTTGAGTACCTGCTCTCCGAGTTCCAGCAAAGATTCAAGGCATTCGAAAGTGAGAAGAGTAACTACGATTTGTTCCGCGATCCGTTTTCTGTCGCACCGGAAGACACAGGTCCGACGCTGCAGCTAGAACTCATCGACCTCCAGTGCTTGCCAAAACTGAAGAGTATGCATCGTGAGTCTCAGCTGCTTGACTTCTACAAAAGCCTTGACAGGAGCAAGTACGGAAGGACCGCGCATTGAAGCTTGCATCACTTTGTGGGAGCACGTCTGTCCGTGAGCAGACGTTCTCACTGATGACCCTCACCAAGATCCGTCTTCGATCTTTTATGACCGACATGACACTGCGAGATGTGCTGAAGATGGCCACCAGTGCGATGATGCCGGATATTGAACACCTGTCTGCAGCAAAAAGGTGTACCGTGTCACACTAGGTGCGGCCCGCGCAGTTTCCAATAAACAATTTTTGGCTTGCGTCATTTTTGAGTTGTGCACCCCTGTTCTAGATGAACGGAGAAGCCTATCTTCTCGATCATGCACGCGGCAATATTTACATCCTGTTAGTGCATATATGTGATAGCTTTTATGCTCCATTCTATTTTTATAGTTGGCTGTGGTGTTGCCAGGATTAGACAGATTGTCTTTTCGGCAAGAGAGGCATGAGCAAGATATTTGTGAAAACGATAATGTCAACCGCAAAGGACCTTTACCTTTGATCCGAACACTAGAATTGAGCCGTAGCTAAGTTTTGAAAGTTTCAGATGTTTGAGTATTAAAAAAAAAAAAAGCTTGAAAATAGATTTCTGTTTCGTATGCCCTACTTGAAGTGTGACATCTCAATGTTTTCTATGTCTAAGAAACAGCAACCCTGCGCCTTAAAAGCAAAGAAAAACATTTCTCGCGAAAAGTCATCCTGCACTTATGAACTGGTAAATAGCTTTTATCAATCACAACGAAATAAAACCGTCGCGATGCTTTTTCGATGGTTGGCTCGTGCGGAGATAGGCAAAGCCACTGTATTTCGAGCAGTTCGTCTGCTAGCGGAAACTCCATGCTCGCCATAGGCGCTGCGATCAGTTTTCGCCCACGGGCCACGGCGGTTTCCAGTATTTTTCTCCAAGGTATTTGGTTCGACTCCTAGGCAGTGATGGCCGGCTTGTAGGGGAAAAAATAATTTGGGAACAACATATTGATAAAATAAGCTGCTTTAATTTTAGAAAATGATTACCAATGTCTAAACAGTGTAGATGCAAACAGATAGGATTATAATAATTTAGTTTGTGTATTTTTTTCAATGCTTCACCTCTCATGTAGCCAGCGGTGCCAACCCGTTTTAATTTACGCGCGTGCCCTTAATGGTGGAATCTCCGCCGAATCTGGTTGAATTCAAACAACTTTTCTTGGCAATGAAGCCAAAGCTCTGGGTACCCGTGCGCTCGCGCACAATGTGCTCCGATCACGACTGCGCTCGCGCGCTCCTCGGTCCTTCAAGAATGAGAAAAAAAAAAAGTTCTTCCCGATTATAATGACAATCTTTCTACGCGCTCTGCATTGACGTATATCAGAGCTCTCGCGCATCTCGAGATATGACGAGAGTGAGTAAACGCAGAGACAACCATGGAATTATGGAAAAGCGAAAACTAGACACGACAAAATTGTGCTACAAGAAAAAACAAAACAAAAAAAACCTCGCGTTTTTATTGATGCGCTGAAGTTGAAAACGGATGCGCCGCAGCTTGTACGAGGGTATGCGGGCTGCAGCTGAGCGGATCGGAAACAAAAACAATAAAGAAAAAAAACACGAGGGAAAAAAAGTGATTTAAATATACCTATATATGCCGACGAAAAGGAGAAAAAAGTTTATGGATGGGGAACAGCGACGAAATGTGGATGTGCCTAGGCGTTCACACTTGTTGCGCGTTCGCTTTCGGTGCGTGTAGTCTAAAGAAGAGGTGTTTCGTATTGCTTTTTTCATTGTGGTTTTGCCCTTTTTTGTGTTGTTATTTTTCCTTTTTTATTTAGGAGTATTTGCGTGGAATGTTTCATTCCGCAGCCGCAACTTCCTGAAATCATTCTTGTTAGAAGTACCAAAAATGGTATGCGCGCTTCTTACCCGGATATCTCTTGAAAAAAAGAAATAAAGGAAAAGTAATGTTGAAAAATACATTAGAAAAAATGCAGAACGTTTTACCCGCGCTTGTATGGTGGTTGTCATTAATTACGCTTTTCTCGCTCTCGTAAACACTCATTAGGTTGTTTGGAGAGCAATTTGTCTTGTAAGAACGCTAAGCTTAAAACAGTTATAAAATTTTTTAATTTTTTTTAAATTTGTTTGTAGTTTCGGAAGTGTGTTGATGATATATAACTTTTGGATTCGCATACTCGTTTTAGCTCGGCAGCGATACAACCTGGGTTCTTCTCATTATCAAAATGGTTAATGTATAGGGAGGGCATGTTGTTATAAGCGCTTAGATCCCCACGGGACGCACCATCCACTCACGTTTTATCGCTTTCATACACGGGCGAGCGATACAATGAGTCGTTTGTATTCATCACTGATACAAAACGTTACAATCACCAAAATATATATATTTTTTTTTGCAGCACGTTTTTGAAGCATGTTGTCGACGACAGGGACCAAGTTGTAATCCGAAGGGATGGTTTATTGACTCCCGATGTGACGCAACAGAAAATTATCTGGGACTACCGGTGGCGTCCCGCCCGCGAAGCGGGAAAAAACGAAAACGCGAAAGTGACGATCCTACGAGTCGGCGGTGGCCAATCAAGCCGCCCCGTAAGCACGACTTCATTGCTGACGTCATCATTCTGTGCGTGTGTTACCGCAGGCTTATACTGCAGACACTAAACAGGCTACGTTTCGTAGCAACGACGCTCGAGCCGCCATTTTGCTCAAATTTATTTTTGCCGGTTATCTGAGGCTTTATCTTAAATCATGAGAGAAACGCTCTTCTGTACTCCGGAAATGTTAAAAAAGTTGGCGACGGAGCAAGTCGATATCGCCTGAGCTTCCTGGCAGTATCTAAATCTCAGGATGTCGTGTCTGAGAATCTCAATAATTGTGGCCGGCAACAAGCTTAAATTTCGTTTCCACGGAAATCTCAACTATACCCGTTTTCACCCCAAGAAAACAGTAAGTTTTGCGCATTGTTCATACGCCGCGCGAAATAGTTCTCGCCAGATTTGGTTGTCGGAGGCACAGGCGATGCTTTTGGCGTTTGAAACGTGTACTCCTTGATAAGATAACGTGTATCCACTCCAGAATGCTAATAAATATATCTTAAATCTCCACCTAACGGTGAAAATTAGTAATCATCCGCGAGAAGCCGGACTTTTTTTCCTACGGTTCTTGAGGTGAAAACAGGTATAGACAGCCCACGTGAACGATCTCGGAAGATAATTATTTCTCGATCAATTGGCTTCATTTTATCCCAAAATATATTCTCTCGGAGGGGTTGAAGCAACTACTCTCTATATCGCTGATCCACTCAAAGTTGCAATGTTTGTTGGTTTGGCGCACAACAAGAACAAACTCTAACCACTTCCGTTACAAAAACGAGCAGTTTGGTTCATTGATAATCTACCTTGGTCAGATGAACCGCCCCTTTATTTTATTGGACATGAAATATTAATATTGGATCAACTTTTCTACTTGAAGGTCGCCATTGAAATACTTTCTCAAATCAACACTGATTGTGTAAGCTTTTGCTGACTGACATCTGCCTAAACAAAACAATTACTACCTTCGGCGTCGGCCATTTCTTAAACCCGAACTTATAACAAATCACGGAACAAATTATCCTATCATATCCGGAATATCCTTAACATACATATTTGCATTTATCAACGAGCCCATAAAATCTCCTCCGTTGTAATCTAGTGCAATAACCTTGTCATCTGTGATGCGTGTACCGGTTTCCGTTCTTTTCTGTGTTAAATTTGTGGGCTTGCTGCCTAAGTGCTGTATTGGTGGTTGGGACCTCGTCAGGTGATTTTAACCACATTTTGTTCCAACCGCCCTGACATCCGTGTCAAAATGAAATATGTAAATCAATTAATCAAAAATGGCGGTGCGAACAAGACGATCGGGGAATGAATTGTCTGTACTTTGAAGCGTATAGCTTATTTAGTGATTCTAGCACGCTCTATTCGCAACTCCAACGGCGTACAATGAATCCCCTTTACGGTGTTTCACAATTCATCCGGCAGGTAGCGCTAGTTTTCGCTGCACGCTTGGACAGGCGGTAGCTGCCCGCTAATTTTTAAATACTAATTGTCGCGGAGAAAACCACTCTGTCCACGGGAATCGAGGCATTATCGGAATGTTTCCTGTTTGATGATAAATGCCGCACACGGTCATCCAGAAAGGGTATAATTCCGCTGATGGTGTGCGTTAATCAATCATTCCAAGTACAGGGAGTCCCAAGCGGGCGTCCCGTTATAAAACGAGCCGGAAAAATCGGCGCCTGCACATAGAAAGCTCAAACCTTCATCGAATGTGCACTGATCAGGTCAGTTTTCGCGTGTGAAACTTTAAAGGGTAGTCATCTTTCTGTAAAAAAACAAAATTTAGCAAAAGTGTTGTAGGTTCGAATCCCGCCTGAAATTCTTCAAATTTTCCTTCAGGCAAATGAATTATTTTTAGTGTGAAATTATTTCACATTCGGCGCTTTTAATTCGCGTTACATGTCATATTTTTAATAACTTTCATTCCTCGCGTGACGTCGTCACGTGAGCGTTCTGGGTTGTTTAAAATTCCCGCTCCAGGTCATGTGACTGTGACGTCATTACCCTATCGACCAATAAGAATTTTCCTGTCACAACGCCACTGACGCCCGCTTTTTCTGCGACACAAGCTCCTTAACGCTATCGCGTTAGAAAACTTGCTAACGGCAAGGTTGTGCGCATACGCGAGCGACCGAGTAAACGACGCTATTTACTTGTGGCGCCATCTCCCGATAGGCGCAGCTAGCAGACAACTGAGCGCGTCGTCTGCTCGCTGCGCCTATCGGTAGATGGTGCCCTAAGTAAATTGCGTCCTTTACTCGGTCGTCTGCGAACGCGCCCGCCATGACTTCGGCAAGTTTATTTCCTCTAATTTTTACAAGAAGACAACTACTCCTTGACATTTCACACGGTAATATTGACCTGCTCGGTGCACATCTGGCGAAAGTTTGGGCTTTATATGAGCGCGCGTTGATTTTCGAGGTGTGTTTTACTGCGGAAGGCTCGTTTG
>JAZHYW010012183.1:0-12599 GCA_037355805.1 Ixodes ricinus
AATGTCATTTTTCATGGCCGCCGTGGGACCGCAGCCTTAAACAGGCTGTATCGAGAATACGCAATAATCAAGACACTTTTATTTTATCTTAATTTCATTTTTTGGGCGAGGGAAACGAGCTGTGTAATGCGAGGTGCAGAATAAAGATACAACACATATAAAATAAAAACTAGCGGTGCGTGTCAATTCCTTCGAGCATTTGATCGGAGAACCTACCGCGCCCCCCCCCCCTCCCTCATTGTGAAATGGGCCCGCCGCCACGTGACCAATGGGCAGCAGCGACTGCCGCCAGGGTAGGGCCCCGCGGAAAAAAGACGCGCGGCCGAGCGTTCCAGTTTAGTTTGATTGCGACGGTGCGATCTACCCACCTAAACGTAGAAGGTGTTCGCTAAACAATATACAGTTT
Source organism: Ixodes ricinus (assembly GCA_037355805.1). NCBI lineage: Eukaryota > Metazoa > Arthropoda > Arachnida > Ixodida > Ixodidae > Ixodes > Ixodes ricinus. The sequence continues at coordinate 407 of JAZHYW010012183.1, forward strand.
TTTGTTTTTGTTTTTAATTACAACAATAAATTACGCATCGCAGAACGCCGATTCTCCGGCCAAATGTAGGGCTAGAGGTCCGAACCAGATGACAATGTTTCAAAACTAACCGCAATCTCATTCAAAAGTTAGAAGCGATTTCCTTACATTTTCATGGGGAAAATGGCGGCCAACAGGGCTCTGAAATGCATGCAGCTGACTGGCGCCAGTTACCGAAAACGGGCACCATTTTCCCATCGAACTTTTCAGAAACTCACTCATAACTTTTCATTGAGAAAACGGATAGTTCTAAAACTTCGGCCTCTGGTTCGAACCGCTTGCGCCACATTTCGGGTGAGAATGAGCATTCAGCGATGCGTAGTTTAAAATTTGCGGTGAAGAAAACAAATTTTTGGGGTGGGAACACTGTACTTGGTATTTTAAAAAGTTTTGCCTCCTCGGCCGTAACTTTTTCTTTTTACCTTCAGTAATGAAATTGAAAGATGTTGCATTCACACGAATGTTTGGAATCTATCCTGTCCCTGGATAATATCACTTTTCGATATACCAACGACGACGCACATCCGCTACCCGTACACTAGCCTCTGTATGCCGTCGTTACAGAATGAGGGCGGCTGTTCACGGCACGAAAGGAGCGTTGGAGGAGCTGCAGTTTCAAGATGTTTTGCCTCGCCCACGTTACAGCGCGGACCTCGCCTCATGAGTAGGAGCGTCGCGAACCTGCCCAGGTTCGAGTTTGACCAAGTTCAACTTTTTCGAACTTGTCAACGTCATGCTTCACAAAGGTTCGAATCCAGATCGACTTTTGTGCGCATGAGCGAAAATTAGAAAAATATCAGTGGACTCCACCTGGCGGAGGAAAAGCGCACTGTCTGTTGGGTGTATTGTATTGGCCATGACTGGTTCACATTACTAACTAACGAAAGCATTAAAAGAGCATATTTTTGCTTTTATATAGTGTAAACATGGTAACCATTTTATAAAATAAAAAATAAAGGACTTTCTAAATTTTTTGTTTCCCAGAATTCAAAATATTCGTGTGGAAGCCGGGCAACACTGTTCATAAGTCGAACTTCTTCGAACTTTAGTGAAAGTTCTAAGGTTCGGCGAACCAGTCGCACTTTGAGATTCGAAGTCAAAATCGAAATTCGACAAAAGTTCGCGACAGCTCTGCTCATGAGTAATTGTGTCCCGTGTAAGCCGGAGTTAGTCAGCCCCAATGGGCGTCTGGTGTCTCAGATGTAGATGACATACTTAGCCCGTGCAGGACTGCTAGCCTGGGGTCTTTCACGTGCACCACGCAGCAGTGAAACACGTCCGCACGCCGGTACGATCCTCAGCCACATCGAAATGGGAAGGGGTGGGGATTGAACCCAGGATCCCTGGGATACAGCCAGACTACATCAGACGTTTGGCTGTTCCCCAAAAGGAAGAAATACCTGAAGGGTACTCTGTTAGCGTCCGACGAAGAGGTCACGAATGCAGTGCGCCGTCGCTGTCCTCAACAGCCGCTCTAATTCGACGGCATGCGGAGACTAGTGCACACCGTGGGCGGAAGTGCATAGCCGCTGATGGGGACCACATCGAAAAGTGACGTTCTCCCGCGAACGAGGAGACTGCAAACTTTCATTTGAATGTAGCGTCTTTATATTACACTGCCTGAATAGCAAAGTAGCAGCCAAGAGGCAAAGATTGCAGAATACCCCTCGTACATTCGGTGAAAGTTTGAACTATCTATGTGCCTATTTCTAAGATTCGTTTTAGAGAGCTAGGTTCGTGCGTGGCCACCCTGTAGACGCGACATCCGAGAGGTGTTCCCCTCACCAGCAGGCCTCCTTGAGGTCCTTGGGGTCCGAGGCGTTGAAGGACTTGTCGGTCACGTGCTTCTTGAACACGTTGCTGCACAGCTGCGTCTCCCGGATGGCGGTCTCCACGAAGCACTTGTCCTCGGCAGCGCTCGCCAGGCGCCACACTGGAAGGCAAGAGAAGAAATAGACGAGGATGTGGTAACAATACCGGTACTGCAAGAAACTAAAGCCGCGGTCAAACTGCTAGTACGTAATACATACGACAGTTTCCAAGCGCCGTCTCATGCGTGTTCCTTTTTTTTTTTTTGTTCGACGGTTCTCGATTATTGATTACACAAAACTTATTTGCAGACGTACTTCAATAAGCATGCATTCGAATAAAGAAAACATGCTTCGAATATGTTTGAGGCGGGTCCGCACATAATTCTGATATCATGTCTGCAGTGATAACAGTGTCTTTTAAATGATGTATGAGCAGTGCGAATACGGCTTTACGCCTAAAACGCGAACGACTTCCAATTAATGGCATGTCTAAAGCAAAACGTTATGACTCATACCGGAAGTTCTTCCATTAAAGATGGAGAAGGCCACGCGAAAAGATGCGCATACTCGGTGCCAAATTCACGATTCTACACACAACACTGTATAGTTACGCCGTCGAGGCTACAGCCCACTTTCCACGGCGCCGCAGTTTCGCACTGCTGCGCGAGCACGTGGCTTCGTCTTGCGCCCGATTCGCGTGTACCCACGCAAGAAGCTTCGACGGCGCCGTGGAAAGCACGCCAGCTTCGACAAAGCAGCACACCACGGGTGAAGCCAAGTATACGCCTCATTCCAATGTCGAGAAATGCAGAACACAGCACGCGCGTGTTCGCGGCTTTGGAATGCGAACGAAGCATGCACCAAACGCACGAACTCTGAAGATGGCGCCTGCCTGAATTTCTCAGCGCGAAGGATACATACTAGGGATGTCGCGAACCGATCGAAGTTCGAATTCGACCAGGTTCGACTTTTTCGAACTTCTTGTGAAAAGTTCGACAAAGGTTCGACTCAGGTTCAATTGCTATGCGCATGCGCGACAGGCTGGGCAGTTGGCTTCGGATTGGATGGTGATGGCTAAGGGATGAATTAAGGGTAGCACTGATTGGTTATTTCAGTTAATACAGTAAACCAAAAGCTAAGTTATTAACTTCTTCAGTGGTTAGAATTAGTTTATGTTAATTGCAACTGTTCATTAAATTAAAATAACCCTTTGCGTAAAAAAATTCTTTAAACCTAGACATGCCTGTACAAAGGTCTGGCCACACTGCCCGCAAAGTCGAACCAGTTGAATCTGGTTAAAAGTTGCAAGGTTCGTCGAAACCAGTCGAACCCCGAAAGTTCTCCTTAAAAATCCGGTTCGACAAAAGTTCGCGTCATCCCTAGTGCATACGGAGAGAAACTACAAGAGAGGAGGAGACGAGAGCGTGCGGTGACGTCAGAGCTTCTCCGATTGGAAGGGTTCGAACAACTCAACTCTCTGACGTCAAGCCACTGCGGTGGCGCTGCTGTCGGCACTGCGCATGCGCAGATGCTTTGCCTCGCACGGATCTGGTTTCTGTGCACGCTCAGCGCCCACACCCGGTGAAACGCGGGCTTGTTTGTAAACTGTGGTACGGTGTACACTACTGTGTTCCACGATAGGGCCGACCGCAGACGACGATTCGGCGGAGCCAATCAGGAAGCAGCAAAAGTGCATCGTCACGGCCCTAGTCGACTTTGTGCGTTTGCTGTCACCGCGGCTGAAGCAATCACGCACGTTGAATGCGACACGATCCAGCACTTTTATTTTGGTGCGTGATTGGCTTAGCCGCTGATAGCCGCTGATCTTGCAGCAATATCCAGAATTTGAGGATGCGTGATTAGAAGTGAATAAAAGGTTAAAAAGCGCGAACAAACGGGGACAACGAAGAAACACGGACGACAGGACATGCTCTTGCCAGGACAGGCGACAGGAAGCTCCTGTCCTGTCGTCCGTGTTTCTTCATTGTCCCCATGTGTTCACGTTTTCTAACATTTTGTTCGGTCATGGACCAAGTAGCCCAAACCCAAGTTTTAATGCATGATTACAAGTTGGGAAATTTGCCGTGTCAATGTGTGTTCAGCATAGCTCGTACGTATTTGTCCTCTGCATATTCCACACATCCTAAGGTGTAGTGACTATTTCTTAAAGGAAATTGGGTGCGAAATGACCCCGTGTCAGTTTCGACATAACGAAAGATGACTTGTGTACAGTTCGACTTTATATAACTGATGTACAGAAAGCGGGTCGAGGTTCTAGCAGACGTGCGATTATTATAACCAAGAGAAATCGGACCGCTTTCTTTCTGGAGCTTTCGTGGTTTTTCAAAGTTGATTTTTGTTGTCATTCTCCGAACGAATAAGCAGTAATGTAAATTAGAGTGAACGAGTGCATAGTATAATTGTCCCTTAAGCAAAGTGGGTAATTAAAATACCATTTGTGTTCCGCGTGAGCGTCCTGTAGGGGACGCCGAAAATTTAGCACTACGGCCACGCTATCTCTATTCTCGTTATCACATTTAAAAAAAGGACGTCTTGCGCATCATTGATGCGCTCCGTGAAAGTAGAGCTCTTGCAAGATTTGGTTGTCGAAGAAAGAAACGAAGCTTTCGGCGTTCCAAACGCGTACGTCTCAATAAACTAATGTATAGCAATTCTTAGATGCAGCTACGTATATCTTAATTCAACGCAGGAAGGGGAGCATCACTAACGTTCCGCGAGGAGCCGGACTTTTTTTTTTTCTTACTACGGTCCTTGAGTGAACGAAAGTAACGAACAAAGTAACAAAAGGAGAGAAGCTAAAAGCGAGTGTAAATGGAGAAAAAGAGTATATTCTCAAAGGGGCATTCAACCACTTTCTGCGAACGTCTCTTTATGGTAATCACTCAACCTACGGGCTCTACGCATAAAAAAAAAATTACATTTATGTTTGATCGATTTTTTTATTAAAATCGGCATCAACGAAAAGATTACCTCGAAACTATCGCAGACACAAGGTCTCAACTAGAACCTTTAAACAACCTATGCTTAAGCATGCAACACCCCCCCCCCCAATCACCTTGTAGGCGTCGCCATTTTGTTGCCAGAGCAGGTGCAATTGGGGATAGTACACATTGGAAAATACGGGCTGCCCATGGCCAACTTTCTGGGACGTTTCGTGGAATAAGAAGTTATTGAGGAAATATCAAAGATTACAAATGATCTCCTTTCTATGACACCCAGGCAAATAATACCTGGAAAACATTACAACGTTTTGTGAAGAAAAAGCAGAAATTGATAATTTTGTGATTGTGGCCTATGTGATTCAATGCAAATAAACTGCAAACACGTGGAATAAAAATTATACGCGTCCAAAAGTTTAATTACTAGTTATTGATACTGTATGACTCTCATCTAATATATTTCCGAGGAACATTGCGATGTTTCTTGCTGTTCAGTTGCAGTTGGATATCCGCAAGGCGTTGATGTCCAAGAAGTGTCAGAACTTTTCTGAAGGACGGAAAAGCGTTTCCTGAAATTTGCCGTCAAGCCACTGGCAACAATGATTCTCAGCAACAAGAAGGCTGCAGCGTCGTTACTCCCAAGCGTGGACTAATGCGTGGCTCTAGTCCCAGCCATTTGGACAATCTCTTGGCAGCTGTCGCGTGCCACGACGCCAAGGGCCATCGGCCTCATACGCCGGTCTCGGTCCTCAAGACGACATCCTACCACGCCACAAGTCACGCCAACTTAACGCTTGGCTCTACGGATGAGCAAAAAGCCTCTCCAAACAAAGCAAAAACAATAACAAAAAAGAAACTCCAAGCCAGTGCCGGAAACGATGCACCTTTTCAGAAGACGACGACGACACATGCCCGCCGTACTATATGAGCGTCTCTAGCTCTTCACGGCTGGGCTTGAACGCCAGCGGCACGCGACCCCACGGTGACGCCGACTCTCGCGACAGCTGCGAGTTTATTCTGAAGGCCCCGACCCTGAGGGGAAAGAACTCCGACCCAGGATCTCGACTCGACCGCGTCTCGGAAATGGGATGGCGGGCCGCGGAGCTTGGGCACCGAAATAACGCTTCCTGCGACAGCGTGCCTCGGTGAGACGGCGGTCGTCGCTACCCAGTCTTTCTAAAGACGCTGGATTCACGTTCTCGTTTACAACCTGGTTGCGCGTTCTCTACCAGTTGCTAAGCGCTCTTCGCCGAGTTCCTGAGTATCTATCTATTCCAGTGAATAGTATTTCTTTTTTTCATTTCAATATTTTCTTTTTCTTTCCTGGACCAACAATATGTATCTTAATCCTATATGAATAAAGGAGGGAGAAAAAGAGCCGTGTTACATCGTTTCAGCCGTGCTGCGTGTCCCTACTTCCGTAAATTATTCGTGTGATAAATTTCTTCGAAGTTTGAAAACAATGTATCTTAAATAATGAGTGACATAGTAAAAACATTATTAGGATAGTGTAGCGAGTATCCTAAATAAGGCGCACTTTCCAGATACCTAAATGCTACTAAAAGTATCGAAATAGAGTGTCCTTAGTAGTATGTTCGAGATATGCGGGTCTCGATTTAAGTTACGGACCCCAGACTAGAAGTCGGCTTGCATTGGCTAAATTTCTTACCTGTCGCCATACTCTGGCACACTAAACACACACTGTATGAACATCTAACGTCCAAGCAACTTTAAGACTCGAGGACCCGCGAAAATAATTTGTTCGCTCGAGAGTGCAGTGTTTTTAAGATTCGTGGCCAGCGTCGCCTTCCTTACTTTTCTAATGCTGCCGACAAATTCAGTACAGTTCCGCACTTACAAGTGTACATACAGGCTCATTCAATTGCTGTGATGCATCCAACTGATCACCTTAAAGGGACACTGACATCCCCCAAAAAGTTTGTTTTATTTTTTGCCAGGCGATTCATTATGGTGTCAGAAGACTACCCAATCGATATTTTGCTATAGCGTCACGAATATTTTTAATAAAGTAAAAAAACGCAACTGCTCAAAACCGAAACCGAAACTGGACTGGGGAGGAAGAAGAAATATAGAGGAGAAAGTTATCGGAAATCACGGGGATCTGCAAAAATGAGCAGAATGTAAGGGCGCAAGTGAGCTGGTGTATATCAAACATTTTAGTGAAAAACCCGAGACTGAGGTAATGACAGACGACGACAAGGAAGAGAAGGAGAACGTCTCAAACACAGCTAAACCTTTATTGAGGACAGAACCCTTTATACAGGGTTGAAAAAAGAAGGAAGGAAAGAGAACCCTTCTTCACATACCACCTCTCTCCACAAAAGACACGACACCGGACCTCCAACAATGGGGTCAAACCAACGAAACAACTGACGGCACCAAATATGACACATCATTTACAAAAAAAAAAAAAACTTGCAGGAAACTACAGATTGCACTGGACCTTTCACAGAGGAAGTCAGCTATAAGACTGCACAAAAAAGCAAAAAAATCATAAAAAGCTTATAAAAATTAATTAAGCTAACAATATTACTAGAGATTTAGAAACCGCTTCCATTCCGCATCTAAAGACAAAGAGGGCTTGTTCACTGCATTCCCATGCTTCGTTATCGCGATTGACTCTTTCAGCAGGCGCTTATGGTCGTTTCTTTCTGTTACAATTGTGGTTGTCGAGTTCCATAATGGCACGCAATTCCTACATTCCTGAATATGCTTGGATGACCTCGGAATATGGATCCTTGTTTTTGACACAACGTTTATGTTCGCCTAGTCTATCATTAATACAACGCTTCGTTTGACCTATATAGCACAAACCACAATCAAAAGGGATCTTGTAGACTATACCTGAAACACATGTAACACACTTTTCCCTGTGTTTTTTTAAACAACCTTTCTGGGCGGAAGCGAACGGAGTTAACCGTTTCAAACTGCTATCTGTGCTAAACGCCATGCGTAAACCAAACTTATCACCGACTGATTTTAGGTTGTGCGAAATCTTATGGAAGAACGGTACGACTACAAACTTTTTGTGCTCGGGCATTTTCCTAATTTGTTTGTCTTTTGCAACAATGTACGAAAGCTGCTTGGAAATAAATTCTTGAGGATACTTTGCAACATTTAGCCGGGAAAACACAACTTGAATCGACGTCATAATGGAGTGCCAACATGACTTTTGAACCGCGTTGTTAATCATGTTTCGAACCAATCCTGCCTTGACATGCTTTGAATGGCAACTATCAAAGGGAAGTACTGGTTTAGCCTTTTCTTTGCCATACGACCAACATAACCCGGAGACCAATCTGAGCTGGAGGTCTAAATACTGAAGTACGTTGTTGGCTGGCTTTTCTATAGAAAACTGCAACTCCGGTGCCTCCCTGTACACGGTATTCTCAATGGAACCAGCAAGGGCTGAGTCACGGACACATACCAATATGTCATCCACGTATCTTCTAATAAGTACTGAGCTCGGGTGATAATTTTTGATCATCTCATGCACTTTTAGGTCTAAGCTCCGGAGGTATATTTCTGAAAGGGCCGGGGCCACAGCCGAACCAATACATACGCCTTGACGTTGAATGTATTTTTGCTCATCATAATTTACCACTGTCGACTTTAGATACAGTTCAAGTATCCTTAGAAAATCATTGATCTCTATACCAGACTGGGACTGAAACCGAACTAAATTCTCCTCTAGAAACGAGCGGACCCTAGAAAGCAAAATGGCTGGTTGGAGTGAATAATACAAATCCTTGATGTCCAGGGAAAAAATCGTGCAAACTTTACCATGAAACGGTTGAATATCTGATATCAAATCCATGGAAGAACCTAATGCTAACGGGCTTCTGAAATCTAGGCAAGAAAGACCATTCTGAAGGAACGTGGAGACAGTTTTTTGCCACGTGCCATCTTCGTTGATAACTACTCTCAGAGGAAGGTCAACCTTGTGGTCTTTCAAAAAGAACTTAATGGCAAACGTATCTTTCAAGTTACCATTTAGTCTGGCAGCCAAGGACGTAAAGTCACTGTCCTTAAAAGTCCATATTATTTCCCTCTTGTGTCGGCCCAGATCCCCATCAAAAGAACGAAATAACCCAGAAACAGCGAGGTTACATTTCTCCTGAAACTTATTGGAAGGCAGAACAGCAAACAGCCCCGATTTGTCTGTTTCAAGAAGCTTCGCCTCTTTCTCTTTTAACTCTTTCTTAACCCGGGTTACCATCCTAAAGTTTCTAACATCTGTTTTTTTTCATTGTTTCTCTTAACGTATTTGCGACATTTCAGTAGCTACAAAAAATGGGTATCACAATCCTTTTCTATTTTTAATATTGTGTGTGCGCCTGCCATGACCGACGACTCCGATTAAATTTAGTGGTCACGTGGAAACCTTAGAAAACGGCCCGTGACCACGGAGAAGAGAGTGAGTGCGACTCAAACCGGCGAGTTCTCGATCGGCGGTTTTCGGGCGGAAAGAAAACAAATTTGGAGCCGCAAATTCTGTTCTGGGTAGTTGGGCTCACATCTGTCATGTACAAATAAAAACCTTTGCGAGCATAAATACCCGGTCAGTGTCCCTTTAAGGATGAGCCTGGCCTCTGTTTCTGGTATTGATTCCGCTTTGCCACACCACTGACTGATGCTTGGAATCATTCTTTGTGTTTCGACATTCCCTATACATCGGTCGACAGCCAAACTATTATATTGTTGACAGTACACCCCCATCGTTTCGATCCTTCGCGTAACGTTTGGTGACAGTTTAGATATTCCGCGACAGAATGTACATGCTTTGCAGAACGTTTCTTTTTACAATTTACAGTTTTATGACCGGTGTGACATCTGCTTGGAACTTATATAGATATCATCGTAACACGGTGATATCTACAGATACTCTAGACCTTTGCAAAAATCGGCTTCTGCGCTGCCATCTTTGTGTGCTGAACTGTGGAACGCCCTCTGGGCATGCGCTCTTGATCTGCTGCGTGGTATATTGGACACTGCGCATGCGTTCACAGCTACGTGACTCAGCATTTTTTCCCGGGTGATAAGCGCTGGAAAGGTCTATGCTCGGCGTCAACTATTTCGTGCTATATTGCCAAGGCCAGCGTAACGTTCACAGCGCTGCAGTTTCCCGCTGCGCTGCTGTAAAAGTGCTTGGCTTTATCTTGCGTCTCATTCGCACGCACTCGCGCAACTATATGCTTCCGCGAGTGCATGCAGCGAGACGCACTCGCGCAACTCGTTCCACCTAAGTCCAGACGCAGCCGAGGCCACGAGCTGAGGGATCAATCAGAGAGATCGTCAAAAGCGCTCCATCATAGTGTTTGTTATGTTTCTGCACGTGTTCTATCGTCGCTGAACCAACCATAAACAGAAAATGCATAGTGACTTGCGCTTTTCACGCTGCTTGATTAGTTTCCCTACCTCGTAGCTTCGGCTGCGTCTGGACTTCAGCTGAAACGAAGGATAGCTTTGACCGAGTTAGAAAACTGTGGAAGCTACCTAGCCTCGATGACGTAGCACAAAATAGTTGACGCCGAGAGGAGCTTTGACTGAAGTTGGATCACTACGGATGCTAGGCTATAGCCTTGACAATATAGCACGAAGCAGTTGATGCCGAGTATGGATTCCGCCTTTTCCTGAATTTTATGCGCAGGCTTCGTTAGGCCCATTTTATCTGGCGCAGTTTTTTAAAGCGCACGCAAACATTCATGCACAAATCAATTTGTAGAGTATTTCAAAGTTTGCCACCGTATATAAACGAATCACCCTTCTGCTTTGTCCGTCGACGAATGAGTTTTACCGAAGTTAGCCGGATTCGAGCAGGGAAACGTCACCGTCGACACGTCACCTTATGCTTTCTTACAATCCCGTGTCTTTGAAAATCGCCATTGGAGCCACGGTAATTCTAGAAGTTTTGCCGGAAACGGTACCAACAGCCGCGCGATAAAACTCGCTAAGATTGTTTTTGTAAATGTTATAGTCGGTAATACCTGGCTGATCGATGCCGCGATATACGCATTTTAAAATAACTCACCGTTTTATTGAAAATTAAACTTATTTACTAGTCATACTCTCCCACCGCTCACGATTGGTAAGACTCTTCACCAAAACGTTGGATGTGTCGCTCGGTCTGCGAACCACTTATTGCAGCGACGTCACTGGAATTCCCTGACAATGTATCTTGATAAACAGACAACGGTGACGGAGAGCAGAAAAATATTATCAATAAAAAAAAAAAACGTACGTGTAATTACACTGCTACATTAAAGATGGCACTTACGCCAAACGCGACCCAATCAACTACCACATCGCGAAAACAAACAGCCGTAAAAAACAAAGTGGAAAATGTATTTTTATGGCTCTCCGGTTTTCGTAGCATCGAAGTTCACCACGTTCCAGCTGTGTTTTAGTATCAACCACATTTAAATAGTTAATATACCCGTACGAATAAGCATGTTTCTTCACACCTCGAATCGTAATTGCAGACATGGCGAAGAGCGTATTCGCACGGCCGTTACAGCTACGGCAGTGCGTTTCAAGCAAAATGGCTCAACACTAAACCATTTACGTCTTCATGTCCCCTGAAACTTTCTGTAAGGCTGTCTCAAATAAACTCATAAAACAAACAAACAAACAAACAAAGAAAAATCGTTATTTCTTATTTGTTTTTCTTCTTCTGGGTGCAAATTCACTCGACCAGTACGCAGAGAGGGTTAAAATCATACGTGACAAGACAGCGGACTGCCACAGGTATAATGACATCAACCAACGCCACCTAGAATAATCGACGCCTGCTAACATTCTTCTCTTCCTCCATCGAATGTCGCCGAAGTCGGACAGCGCCAACTCAGCAATTGGACCCGGGCCCGATGCCGAGACCTCCTTCAACGCGTTGATTGGACACGAAGCCCGGCCGAACGCTGACGAAGCATTCGTGTCCAATCGGCGTCTTCGCTCTAGCTCGCTGTGAGGACGTCAAACTTCCGGTGCAGATGCTTCGATTACCCTGAGGTGGTGTTGAATCAACACCCACCTAAAGTTCTTAGATAAGAGCTTCCTACAAGTAGCGGCATTTCTTGAAGCGCCGGCTGCGTGACGACACACAGATTTAAGAAGCGAATAGGACAACCGCCAACAGTCAGGCGGCGCCAGCAGAGTGAGAGACCACGGTTGTACCCTGTCTCGCTGTAACTTGGCAAAGGGTGAACGATAACGAACCCCATTGCGTGCCGACGGCTTCAATATGCGCTACAATACGAGCGCGACGCACACATATTGGAGCATGACGCAGGAGAAGCCTAGTACTTCTTCGCAGTAAAAGCCGACCCAGGTGATACGTCGTCACGTTCCGATTGGCACGCCAGG
>JAZHYW010012185.1:0-52599 GCA_037355805.1 Ixodes ricinus
AACTTTTAAGATAAAGCAAATTTCGCGAAAAGAAAAGTTCCATTAAGTTACTCCGTTCAGTGCGCTTAGGTTCGGTGCAAATTAGAAACCAGTCAAAAAGTTGTTGCAGGGCCCCTTTAAGGAATGACTTGCACGTTCCTCGATGCAGTTGTTCGGCCAATGTGCAGGGGTTCCGACCTTCTAATATTTGGCACGTGACTTTCGAAAGGGGTGTATTTTCGTTAATGACGATATTTAAAGTTAGGTTGGAACAAGAGCACCAACCAAAGTATTAGCTGCATTTTAGCCCAAGCTCAGCGTTGACGACGTCCCACATGTTTCCTATTCGTGGAGCAGATTTATTATCTGAACTTGGTTTTGCTGTCCGACTATAATGTCATGTAAACCCATATTAAATGACCAAGGCCACCAAAGCGTGCTTCCTCACAAAAGATGAAAATTAACTCTTGTATATTTTTAAACCATTCACTGCGAATGACAAGGTTCAGACTCATGGGCGTACCAGCCCCCCCCCCCCCCCCAGTTTTTAGAATGAGGGGGGCAAGGCATGTGTTTTGCCCCCTCCCCTCCCCCTGAAACAGCCGTCACTTGGCAGGGCAAGCACTGTCCGGGGGTGCCCAAGGAATACCAAGGGCACCGCACCCGGCCCTTGGGGGGGGGGGGGTCACTTTCCCTTCCACTCTAAAACAAGTTGGTACGCTACTGTTCAGACTAAACACCTGGAAATGTTCACGTGACGACGTTGCTTAACAAAACTAATTTGAAAGCTTTATTTAGACAGATTTGGCAGATGTTTATGCATTTATCATATATTTTTTCAAATTTTTGGTGGGTCCGTCATATCGGTTGTTGTTGAATCACAAAAGTATATTTTAAATAAAAAACTTCACAAAACAATGTCTTGGATTAAGTTTTTATTTTAACTAAAAATGGGCCCAATACTAAAAAAGAAGGATGTAAAACAACTAGGTCTGACAGTATAGATCCTTTATTTTTATAGCGTAATCAGATAAACACCTTCCTCAGAAATGTGTACATTTGAATGATGGCCTTTAAATTAATGCACGAATCTTGGGTGTTGTCTTTTTTTACTTATCTTTAGGGACTTTCATCGCATATTGTCACGCGACTTTACAACAAACAGAGCCAGAAGGCTAAAGAAAGCTAATGATTTTGGCACTATAGGCAGTAAATAAAATCAGTGAAAAAAAAAGTATGTAGAGGAAGCGTTGTCTGCGGCGTCGGACCAGCCAAGAGTGGCTGTTGTATCCTTGATAGTTTGAAGGAGAGCTTCTAGGGGAAGTAGGATTGCCGCGCAACCTGGAACGAACCGTCTGTAGTAATTCACCAGGCCCAGAAAACGGCCGAGCTGGTGGACAGAAGCGCGGAGGCGACAGTCTCGGCAGTGATGTCTTTGATGGGACAAGTCTACGGCCAGCGCGTGAACCTGTCGATGACGGTTAGCCAGGGTACCGGTAGCCCTGCGATGACGGTAGGGGCCCGACCAGGTCCACGTGATGGTAGCAGAAGCGGCTGTCGGGGAGTGCAAACTTTGCCAGAGGTGATTGCTTGTGATCCTTACAGATCACAAGCCACTGACCAATACCTTCAGATCATCTAAGGCCACATACTCGAGGAGACACGACGACTTGGCATTCCTAGCTGAATTTTCTACCGACATTCAGCATATCAAGGGCGTCTACAACATCCCCGCCGACACCCTCAGTCGCGTCTCCGCTGTTCAGTACCGCGGGTGTGACCTCAGACAACTCCCTGACCTACAAGAGAGTGACGAAGAGCTCCGCAACCTTCGATCTTCCCCAACCTCCTCTCTCCATCTTGAGGACGTTTACTTCTCCGACTTGGGCACAAGCATCGTTTGCGACGTCGACCCTGCGACCGGACGGAAACGGCCTTATCTGCCCTTACCACCTCGGCGTCAGATCTTCAACAACCTTCATGCTCTCTCACACCCAGGCATCTGTTGCTCAAAATCTAGTCGCGGAACGATTTGTCTGGCCTGGCATGAACACTGATGTCCGCGCGTGGGCATGAGCATGCATTGCTTGTCAGCAGAGTAAGGTGTCCCGGCACACCATCACGTCCGGGTCACCAATGTAGAGAAAGATCAGTTCGATTTTGAAATGCGTCAGACGTAGTCGTTTTTCGTCTTTCTCACAAGTATTTTAAACATTGTGTTAGAAATAACCAGTGTCGACGGTAACGCGTTACAAGTAACGTTGTTACCGGTAACACGTTACCTTTTAGTAACGTATTAACGAAGTCGTGTATTTTTCAAAACCGTAACGTGTAACATACATACATACTTATTTCAAGTAAGGGGAAACTTAGTTACACTGCTCAATACATCTTCCCAAAAACTAAAAAAAGTACACTTCATTTTTTTTGTGAGTTTTAGTTTTTTTTGTTTTAACTGAAGTACAGACGCATCCGACGCTACGAGCTGATGGGACCAATCCGACAGTTGAAAGGGCACCATCATGGCGTTCGACGTGTTTCTCTGCATGTGCTATCATCGCTGAACCAATCATAAACAAGAAGGTCCCAGTTACTCGCGCTTTTGACTCTGCTTGATTGGTCCCATTAGCCCGTAGCTTCGGCAGCATCTGGACTTAGGCTCAAACGAAGCATATGCGCCAAGATATCAATTATTGCACACATTCCACACACCTTAATTATTTCGCCTGTCTTTTCAACGCCCAAAAAGTCCCACTTTAGAAAAACACCAACCCTCACGCCCTTTGCCCCAGTGTTGGAAAAATTACACCATCTTCCCGAGGGGAACCATGGGGTGATGCGGAGCATCGTGTTGGTTCCGAGGAAAGAGTCAGTTGCGTGCTGACGTCGAGAGATGGCGCCACCGACTGCCCTAGCGTTAACCCCTACGCGAGCCTTCGTCGCGGCTCGCGGCAGAGAAACTTGGAACGCTCGCCGCTCGCCGTTTATTTTTTTTCACACTTGAAGGAGAGGAGACTAGAGGAGGAGAGCTGCGCGTGCGCGCGCGGTGTGAGTAGAAGCGAACGAACGCGCAGTGCACGCAGCTGGTAGAGAGAGAGAGCGGAGAGAGCAACGCGCAGCTGTTGGAGAGAGGGAAGGAGAGTTGCGCGTGCGTAGTGCGAGTGCGGACTACGACGCCGCGGGACATAGACCCGAGCAAGAGATCCCGAAGTAAAAATCCATCAACGTAACCCTGTTTGGCAGTCAATGTTTTCTAGTGGACCGCTGACTGTGCCTGACTGTACGTCAAGCATGTCTGATTGGCCAACAAGTTACTCTGACCGACAGTCAAACTCCAGTCAGACTCCGCTTGTCGGCTTTCTGATAGGTTTCCTGGTGGCAGTCGGCCTCCGCGAAATGCCGTCAAGATGTCTTGGTGGCGATTCTGATTGTACGTCGATTGTCTCTGTCTGTACGTCAAAAAGCTTTGACGTGCAGACAGATGTACGGTCAAAGGACGTAAAGTTCGTTCGGATACCACTATTTCGTCAAATCTATGAAAATGAAAAATAATCTATGCACGAGAAAACGATTTCGGGACGTGAGCCCATAAAACCGCTGATGTTAGAGATATGACACGCAACCGACCGACAACCCTGATCAGAAGCCCCGACGCCGAACACGCCACTTTCGCTTCGCCCATAGAGGCTTCGCCGAGCTTCCGTGAACGTTCGCTCTCGACTCGTTTTGTTTGCCCGCTTGCTCCAACCTGTCGATCCTGCCCGGGCTCTACGATGTCTTATGTTTTAGTAGGATTTCTACTCGACAAGACCCAGCCTGTCGTGAGTTCCGACGATGTAAGGGACTTGAGTAGCGGTGTAGTTGAAGACGAGCAAGGTGTACTGGGCCGGAGACGCGCGAACAAAAGGATCGTTTTACGACGCGAAAGTACTCTACATGGCAGGTGAGTAGAACTGAAGTACGGCGATTGATGTACGAGTGCTTTGCATAACATGCTGAAGGCTTAACTGCATATGCAGCCGAAGCATTTTTCTTTAGAGCGATGCGCTCATTGTCGGAATCTCGCGCTGCAATTACTAAAAATGCTCCTGACTCGGTCCGAGAGGTTTGGGCTAGAAAGTTTATACCTTTCTATCTGGCATGGGCTATTGGCCTTGCCGCTGTGTCGCACCTCATTATTACTGTTTCATGAAGAGTGCCGACAAAAAGCATCCGCGAGCGTAGTTCAGATATGTCTGCTGCTCGCGTTCTTCCGTGGAAGCCAGGGCTGTCTGTCGTAGCATGCATGCTTGCTCTCTAGCTTCAACGGAGTCGCATAGGTTTTGTGAATTAAAGTGTATTCGGTCGTCCCGAAATGTTCAGACATCGAGGGCGTTTCTTTGAAAACATGCTTATGGTGCATGTGGTCCCGTTTGTAAACTAATGTCCCTTTTGCCTGAAAAACGCAAAGAGTCCAAAGGCTGTACGGCACATCACGAGTGCTACTTTCGGAGAGAAATGGATGAATCACGTTCATCTCCAGGATCTCAGAACTCGTATAACAACGACATGAGGTCACATGGATCGGAGTTTTCTACAGCGATCCAGGTATCGCCACCTACGGGTCTGTTACAGAGTAAAGCAAGTATCGAAAGAGCAGTGGAACGAAATTAAGGAGTATTCTGCAACCACCGGGAGTAATGTAAACTGGGATAGAAGTATTGGTTTTTGACATGGAGATTGGACTTCGTGCCCAAGTTTTTTCGCAAATGTTAGATGGGAAACAACCCCCGTAAAGTACTTGGGAGTGCCGCTCGAGTGTTATAACAGTAGCAATGAATATTGGAGGAGCAGGTGAAAGAAACTAGAGCTAAAGTGGAAAAAATGAAGGGAGCGCATCTCTCCATGTTTGCGAGAGCCACAACGTGTAATTTAATTTTAGTGTCGAAAATATGGTATGTGATGCAAGTGTTGTATTGTACACGACTTAACGTTCAGAGACTCCATAGAGTGTTCGCTGTTTTCATTTGGGGTCAACCCTGGGAACGGAGTGCGAGGGACAACTTGTTCAGACGAGTCCGGGACGGGGAACTCGGATTGACCCACCTGTTTCTCCGTAAGGTAGTGAATAGATTTTTGTTTTTTCGGGACACTTCTGACCCATTCTTGAGAACTGTGTGTCAGCTGAGGTTAGCGCGCGCGCTGCCTCAGCTGATAGTTTCGACCACAAAATGTATACCCGGCCCTGTTCGCGGTTATTTTCGAGAAATTGTACGCTCTGTTCGTTTTTTGCAGACGCGTTTTTCTATGGATTATTTAAGTACCGTCACACGTAAAAAGTTATGTAAAGATTTAAGAGACAGCGTTTTTCTGTACCGAGGTATAGAGCCATATACAGTGAGGGCCCAGGGCAGGATGTTTTGAAGAGAGTGAAGAGGATGCCAGTTAAGCCGGGGGTAAAGAATTTCTTTTTAAACTTCATACAGGTACGTTATCAGTTAGAACATTTTTAGAAAAAATAGATAAGTTTGTACCTTGGGGAACAAACTGTTACCTTTGCAAAGTCCCGGAGACAATTGAACACGTTTTTTTGCATTGTTGGGAGGTTTTTTTTGGGGGGGGATGTGCTTCAGAGAACTCTACACAAAGATTTTCCGTTAGACCAACATGGTATTCGTTTTTGGCCATCGATAATGAGGAGGGGGTGCCTTTTGATTTGTTAATGCTCTTGGGCCTTCACAGTCTATGGCTCTCCCGCACGGCGAGGCTCTATAATAACGCCGATATCCAGCCGGCCAGGATGTATTTTCGACAAAGTGTTGGGGCGTACATAGAAAACTTTAGGGCACACGAGACCGTACCTGATTGGTTACCTAGAATTGAACAGCTCGAAATGTTAAAAGAATTTTGAGGAGTCAACGTCAGCCAGTGAAGGGATGACGATTTCATATTTCTTCCTCATTTGTATATACCTGTCATGTAACCATGTGTCTGTAATGTAAATATGTGTGTTTGTGTGTAAAAAAATCAGGTAATAAATAAAAAAAAATAGGGGTTAAGGTGTCCGCTTTGTACGCAAGTGGACGCGGGTTCGATCCGCGGTGGGCCTACTTTTTTTTCTTTTTTTCTCGAACATTTTGTTTTGTCGAGGCATTTGGCGATATTTATGAGTGCGTATAGCCATTTCGTCCGAAATGCACTCCGGAGTGCGTATAGCTTTACTCTTATATAAATGCTGCCCTTGTTGATGAAATTCCCTTGGCAGTGGCAGTCAGACGTCATCTGATGGACCATCAGGGCACGTTCCACCAGGGCTGCTGACTGGCAGTCCGTGTCCCAAATTACGTATCTTGCTGGAATTTTCAATAGGGACAAAGCTCACGCATCTAGAAACGCTGTCGTCCCAAAGAACGCTGTTACCGTTAGTTCAAACAGAAGTAGAAATGCAAAGTGACGCGCCTACGTTTTAGCAGTAACGTTAATGGTAACCTGCCCTTTTTTTTTTGAGGTAACGTAGGTCCGCAGTAAGTTTCTTTATTTTGCACGTAACGAGTAACGTACTTGTTATTTTTTGCAACGCCTACAAGACTGAAATAGTTATAATGCAATTAATGCAAATGTGCAAGTGAGCTGGGGCCCTAAACATGTCAGACACTAAGTTGAGGCGGAAATTCGCCGAGCGCGCCGATTGAACGCTGGCGACACAAGCGCCAAGTCATCGTCGTGGTAGTCCAATCAATTGCTCCGTCATCTTCGCCCCCAACTTTGTGCTTGACGAGCTTAGAGCCCCTGAGTCAAGAATGACCATAATAAACTCTGCAGAAGGGTATAAGGGGACAAAGGACAAACAGAAATCTCCAAACACCTAGCTGTGTTTGGGGATTTGTGTTTGTCCTTTGTCCCCTTTGCCACCCTTTTTCAGGGATAACTATGGTCAATGAAAATAACTCGTCACCAAAACACCACTCAAAAATAAAGTTCCAGATAAAAAAAATACAGATGCGAAAGATGAAAAACAACAAAAACGTTGTACATAATATATTAATTTTTGTGTATTATTATGCACTGTTAATCTACTGAGCTAGTTGTCGCGCGTAAAGTGCCAGCAAAAGAAGGGAGATTGACAGGTCCGCCAAATGTTGCCAACCGGTGCAGCTGCGCGACGCACCGAACCACGCCATCGAGTCCTCTATGCGCATATAGGCGAGCCGCCACGATTAGCTGGCTGCGAATCGGGGCTTACGCAAAGCGGACCGACCTGTCAAGTGGGCGTCCACTCCGTACTGTACCATTCTCATGTCCTCTATTTTTGATTGTGAGCCATGGGATTCCTCGTCCTTGTCCCCTCCACTACAATGCCCTCCCCCCCCCCTCCTCCTTTTGAATTCCAGACAGACAACCAGATTGTAAGAAACTACGACAACGGCACTAGCGGCCTGACAGTCGATTCGGGAGCCTAGATTTCAGGGAGAAAGCAACTCAAACCATGGAGAGTGTTTGCAGTTAAATGACGGACGAACGGAGGCAGGTTACGAGAGGAACTGGAAGCTCCTCTCCCTTCTTTGCAGTTTAGCAGAGCGAACAGTGGAGCGGAGTCGACCTCCTCACCCGTGTTCGCTCTGTAGGAGTGGAAGGAGGTGGGAAGAGCTTCTACTTTAATCTTGACCGGTCATTAACTTCAGTGTGCACGCGTTGAGTCGTCGGGTGGAGAAACAAACCACGTGGACACTAATCGAGCAATGTTAAAAGCTTTGTAATCTTGGCAAACTACCGACAATTGGAGAGTATGACGTGTGATGTTTGTTTGGGAGCATTCCTTACAAAGAATTTGAATCTTAAACAAACGCAATACACTGAAAAAAAGAAAGAAAAAAAAGTCAGATGGTGTTGCGCATGCTTAATCGAAGTGGTCGCGGGGGGGGGGGGGGAATTAAGGCACTGGGAAGAACTATGCGTGGGTGGAACTTTAGGTGTTCTAATTTCTTGACTATACTTAAGGGAAGCATGAAAAATAGGGCTTCCGAAGTTCGCTTTCAATATGAGGGCGAACTTCACTGCCGATAAAATCTAAACGTTAAATAGCAGGTGGCAAGAGAAGCTACGATTTACACCTACCGTGAAATTCTGAGAGACTTCTCACTCTCAAAAGGTAACGCATCCCTATTTTTGGCTTGAGTTGCTATTTTATTTTAAACACCTAAAGATAGCCCACTCCTAGTAATCGTAGTGTTCGGATCAGTAATGACCTTGGCGCAAATGCGTATATTTACCTACGGCAGGATATAAGCGAGCATTGCTCACTGGAGAGTACAGTGATCTGTGCTTCAGTGTCCCTCGCCGCGATCAAATGTTGGACAGAAACCCATAGTCTAAAAATAGTATTTTCTTTCAACTTTTCTTGATGCCATACCGATATTTAGCCCACTTTTATTTTGACCGAATTTACTCTCAATTTGAGGTGGGCTATATCTCGGCATATTACGGTAATGCCCTGCAAAACCACTTTTTTTAATTAAAGCTTTGCGAAATTGACGTTTCCACTAACAATTAACTTACTCGACAAACTTGAATCTAAAACTTTTCGTGGCTTTGCTGCAGATGTCAGTTGCTCTTCGAGTCGCTTTGCTAAATAGAACGGCAGCTGCGGTCTTTAAGACCACATATATGAGGTATTAAACCTTAGCTCTTCTATCATTCCATTAGCGCTTTTGGTTTTGCACAAATTTAAATTTCCGACACTTAAACGCAATGTTAAAAACCATAAAAATATAATAAAAACAAAAACAAAAAGTCATGTAAATCGTTGGACGGGAACGAATCTTGAGTGCAACAAGCGTCCCCAGCCAAACTGACAGCTACCGCCTACTGTTTGATATCCGCCCTCGGTTCCCCACCATCGCATTGTCCACGCGCAGCCAGGGGAACAGCGCACCGACGTCCCTGCTGAGAAGCCTATTCAAAACCGATGCGAGGTTTCATTCTAGTTTGCTTAAGACTTCTCTGAGGCTAGATTTCTTTGTGCTATCTTTCTCGCCTCGCAGTCGTCTCCTGAAACTACAGTGCGCCTTTGGGGACGAGAAATACGTGTAAAAAGAGAAAACAAGATGAAAGAAAAACGAGGAGGAGGAGAAGCGAGGCACCACCCGAAGTACCCTTCTGAGGTCTTCCACTGCGCCGTTCTTTGTGTCCCACCACCTGCGCTCCTCGTGGTCGGTCGGGGCTGAACTTTCGTTTTTTAGTTATCGTCATTTCTATGTTTGGAACACACTTTTACAGGTCACATTGCGTGGGACCCTATATGCGGTTCGGTGTCTAGCACGATATTTAGTTCGTACGGGTCGCGCATTGTTGACTCACGAAGATGTGGTCCTTTTGACTTCGAACGAATTCTGATTATTCTTTCGCTTTTGCGGCTCCTTCATCCGTCAACGCCTACTCCCCGACTCCATACAGGAGTTTTTAGCTACCCTAGTTTTAAAGTCGAGTGACTCGTACTCCGCTTTTTGTATAATGTTGACCAGACCGTTTGAGAGTAGTATAAAAGGCATGGTGACTTTGCAAACGCGTACTTCTTGTTACTTACCGCTTTATTAAGTTTTCATCTAAAAGAACTAGCTTGCAATAGAAACTAAAATGTTAGACTCAATAACCTATACGATTTATTTGAACCCACCAGCCTTTTCTTAAGGGGAAGGAAGAAGTGTTTTGTATAGGAAGCCCGATTTGCTCGCTCCTTTAGTAAGCATAATATTATTTTTTATTTGACCCGTCACATCCGAAACCGTCGCTATTGGCGCTAGTGCATTCCGACGCCTCGCCGGCCGAGAATGATAAACGATGCTCCACCGTGAGATGCAAAATGCGGCTCACCGGCTGGCAGGTCCCGGTCACCACGGCAATCGGCTACCAGGTCCCGTTCACAACCTTGGCACCAGCCAAGGAACATCAATTCAATGGATAACTCGACTGCAAACGGCCACCCTAACGATGCCAACGTAGTGATCCAGGCCCACCAACGAGTACGCGCAGAAGGGACACCTGCAAAAAATGACGAATCATCATCACACTCACTCGAGGAGGACGGCGACAACGAGGACTCATCATCTTTCACTGTCGTAACTTACCAAAAGAACACACACCTGGAATCCCAGTGATTTTGAAACCTACAAGAACCAAGTCATTTTGGAAAGTAAACCCCAATTCAATAGCAAATGACAAATGACATTTTTGTGGTAACACAGGAGAAGATTGTATCACTCAGAATTAACAAGGACGGTAGCCTCCCGGTACACGTGACATCACTTTGTTCGGCACAAGCAAGTCACTTGCTCTGTACGTCATAGGCAGCGTTGAAGTCACCGCCCACGTGCCCGAGACGTATTCAAAGAATCTGGGGAAAATCAAGGACGTCCTCTTTGAATACTCCAACTCTGCACTGCTAGAGTACCTACTTGACAATTGCGTAACATGCGTTCAACGGCAAATTGCATATCATCAGAAGGAGGACGGGAGCATCGAAGAGCAACCATCTGAAAGTGTCTTACTCGTCTTTTGCACAGATCGGCCAATGCCCCAACGAGTGTTTCTTGGATTCACCAGTCATCCAGTCTATGAATACTTCGGATCACCTGTGAAGTGCTTCAAATGCCAAAAATACGTTCATGTTGCGAAGTGCTGCAGGGGTCCTCAACGCTGGAAGGTATGTGCTTGGCCTCATCATTACAAGGATTGCACCAACAAGAGCGAAACGAAATGCGCTAATTGTGGCAGAAATGCATCCGGCGACATTCTCATGGTCTTCAACGGAAACAAGCAACTTCCGCAGCATTTCGTTCAATTATGCCGAACGGCAGACATCTAACGCGCCGTGTACCATCACCAAACCCTGAGGTTATTCGAGTACCTGAACCGCCTCAATGTCAACAAGACAAGGCACAGCGGACCACATACTCCAGCGTTCTGAAACGTCCAACGAAAATGCGCAAGCCGCGTATCATCATGGAGACTCGAGAAAACACCCCAAAGAGCCCAAACAAGGACCGTCTCTACCAGCACCAAGCTCGACAGCACGACATGCATCGCGCCATATTCAACCATCTAAGAACTACAGGTACGAAAAGCTCCTCAAGCTTCATATCTGCCACGATTTTAATCGCATCAACATGGTGATATGACCAAACTGCTGATCCCAATGTTTTTTGTAGCTCCTAAAGCCATCCTGCAAACGTCACCAGATGCCAACAAGCTCCCTAAAGTCAAGGCTTTTCTTGCTTTGGAACACCTAATATCGTAAAATTGGCTTTAAATCAATAGAAAACAAGGTACACGTAATGGGAGATATATATAAGGCGGCAACAATATTTCAATGGAATGCAAGGGGTTAAGATAACGACTATCTGACGTTCCGTCAGTTGGCACTCAAGTATAAATATCCGATCATAGTGATATGTAAATCAAAGTTACCCCAGAATCCACGACTGTCAGGTTACAAAAAAGTATTTATCGCGTACTGCTGGGGTAAGGCGAGTCACGATATTCATCCGTCAGGACCTACGTACGTGCCACATGTCATTCCACCTCACGAGGATAACGAGAACGCTGTACTACAATCTCCGACGATAAGCTCTCGTTCACAATAGTTGCAACGTATATACCGCCCAAATCGAAATTTCAGAGACAACGCCTAGAAAACATTCTAAATACGGTACCCCTCCTCACATTATAATTAGCGATTTTAATGCGCATCGCTATCTATGGGGTAGTGTTCAAACGATTCCTCGCAGGAGATGCCATGCCAATATGGCTGATGACCATAACTTATTTATCCTGAATGATGGAAGTCCCACATATCTACGTGGGACAAGTGGCAGCCGCTCTTTGACCTGGACATTCGGTTTATCGAGCTTTGCATCATTTGTTGCCTCGATCCAAACTTGCTAGAAACGCGCGGGAATAATCATATCCCAACCTACACAATAATTCACGATTTTGTCAAAAAAAGAAAGGCCAACATAATCCAGTGTGTGAATTGGCTGGAATTTGAAGAGGCGACGAAAAACAAAACACTGAATAGCCTCCGCGAATTAGAGGCGCAATTATGTGTTCTGCAAAAACATCAACGCACAGTTACAATCTTCCAGCTCATCGAACAGTGATCGATGCAGAGCATGAACATCTCCGCGCGATACGACCACAGGCAGAAGCGGCGCGCTAGACGATCTAAACTTAAGGAGGATCTTCGAGCGGCAAGAAGGCTACAAAAAAAGTCGTCATTTAGATAAACTTAGCCAACGCCGATACCGAGCGTTTTGTGCAGACAATGATCCTCGAACCCGACTCAGTATAATAAGGAAAATATCGAGGGGACTCAAAACACCTCGCCAACAATATCTTCCATTACGGGCACTTTCATTATCATCAAAGTGCCCCCAGCTAAATCTATAGCGAATCAATTCTTCGTTTTGCTCACAGCAAGCGCAACCCAACCAGCGAATACTCGACTATATAGAGTCACTCGACTATATAAAGGTGGCGGTGCCCGCTAAGTTTGATAGCCGTCTTGACAACCCGTTCACCTTGGCGGAACTTGACGCAGCGCTTTCGTCTTTAAACCCAACTCGTGCACATGGTCCGGATGGAATCATATATGCCTTTTTAACCCATATGGCCGCAGATATTAAAACTAGGCTACTAGAACTTGTTCAACCAATCATGGGACAGATGGGGAGGTGCTTGACTCATGAAAAAACGAGAAAGAATGGTTCCTTTGCTAAAACCGGGAAAGTCGCCACTGCTTCTCTCGTCGTATCGTCCTATCGCACTTGCAAGTTGCGTAGGAATTCTGATGGAGAAACCGATCAGTAGGCGCTTAGAATGATATCTTGAGCAACGAAATGCGCATCCGAAAATAATGCATGATTTCCGTAGAGGTCGGAGCTCAACAGACTATATTATCGACTCTTGTTACTTACGTAGAAGAAGAAAGAGTAGAAACGCAAAATCACAGTTGCGGCTTTTCTCGACGTGAAGGAGCGTCTCGATCGTGTCCCACATGATGCTGTCCTCCACTTTTAGAGGTTTTTGTAGGGGGGGGGGCTCTGTATGCATGGAATAAAAGTTACCTCACAACACGCTCAATTTTCATGACGACGCAAGAGGGTGATACAACCGATCACTACGTCTCCCGAGGTGTCCCTCAGGAGGCGTTTTGTGCCCTGCAACATTTTACCTATACACTCATTCGACTGGACGAAGTTCTGCATCAAACGTTAACGCGTCATTATATGCAGATAATATATGTCTATGGGCCTCTGGTCCTACTCGGGTGCAAGCAAAAACAAGAATACAGGTTGCTTCGAGAAGACTCAAAAATATATCTTTACCTCCATGGCCTTGAAATTTCTGCTGCCAAATCAGCTGCCACCGCTCTTACGAGGCGTAACATGGATCAATATTCCCTAGGTATCAGTAAGCAAACAATTTCATATGTAACTAGACATATCTTCCTTAGAATAAACATTGACAGGCGATTGACATTCACGACTCCTTTCGCTTATTTAAAAAAAACAGCTCACATGCTTTGTTAATCTCTTCTCGTTTTATGAGTGGCACTACGTCGGGCGCGACAGTACCGGCTCTCCACCATCTATATTGGGCTCTTTTTGTAGGCTTGCTGCGATACAGTGTGACCGTGGCAATACATGACCTATGTCAAACGAATTTCTAATACAATCAAAACTATACAAGCGCGACCTTCGTGCATGTCATGGACTCCCATCTTGTATTTCGACCGTTGGCATAACTGCAGAAGCTCAAGCCAGACCCGGTTAGAAGTTTTGCTTATGCTGGAAACAGTAACAGTTCACTTCAAGCACATTACATACCAGGCTAATCACCTCTTTCTGATATTGACCTTGAACGTCTACACTCAAATTACTCGAAAGCTCTGTCCCAAATGAGAACCTACTTTCCAGATGATCTTGTACCGGCCAAGCTTTCACCAGTACCTCCATGGAGGCTTCCTATGTCTGATGTCACATTGGACATTAAGGGAATCAGGAAGAGGTCAAACACCCCAATTTCTGTAAATCTACAACTTGTTTGATGGAATATACTTTGTGATTATGCATCAACAACTTATGTTTACACTGACGGGTCATTAAGTTCAAATAGATCAACAGCATTTGTAGTTATCCTAAGTCACCTAACAACGAATGCATTTAGGCTTTAGATACACGACATCATCTAAAGCCTCTGAATTAGTGGCAATTAATCAAGCTCTTGAAATTATCTTCCTGAAAACAGCCCTAACACTGGACAATATTTTCGGAGTGTAAGCCGGCACTACAAGTTATATCCACATTTATGAGACATAATAAAAACAATCAAATCTTTATTGACGTTCTACTGAATCTTAAAAGATGCTTCGACCTGGGGCACACTTTAAAATTTCAATGGATTCCAAGTTACGGTCAGATACACTGGAACGAAACAGCTGATGCTGGTGCGAAATCAGCCCACCTCAAAAATGAAGGTGCCGTATTGTCGAAAGGATATACGGTCTCTCAATAATCACTACGCCTTCACCAAAGCAAGGAGATTGTGGCATACTGCGATCTATCGGTGTGCACCTCTCTACGCTTTTGATCCGGATTGTTTGTTCCACATTCCAAGTGATATGCCACGGCGGACAGAGGCAGTGATACATAGATTGAGACTCGGTGTGGCACACACACAGAAGTTCTTTCATCGAATCGGACAGGTCACAACACCAAAGTGACCAAGTTGTGACTGCAAGGAAAAACTCTTACCATCTTGTGTGATTGTGTCATCTACGACGCAGAAAGGACAGAGCTCAAAAACACGCTAGCATGCCTAGACAACTGACCCTTCTCCGTGACAAAGGTGCTTGGTACTTGAGACAATCCACACAATAAAAAAAGAAGTCCACAAAAACACTTGTTAAATTCTTAAAGACAGAACGCCTGGACTTCTGCTTAGAGAAGATGACCTTCTATGTTAGTGAATAGCGCAGTGTTACAGTGTTCAAACATTGTAGTTTTTACGCTTATTTTCTGTTCTTTCTTTTTCTTGTGTAATCCTCTCATCCTCTCCCCCAAAACAAAGTGGCAAACCACTACAAAATACCCCAGGTTAACTGCATTGTCTTTCTTCCTGCCTTTCCTTCTTCCAACTTGCCCTTAGCTCAAAAGTTCATCCTAGTTTATGAAAAATGCAGTTTTTTTTTCTTCTGGCGCGGCTCCTTGAAGATAGAATTTGATGCTACTTTCTATTTTAACGAATTATGAAAACGTTTTTTCAACTGAAACACGACTATAGATGATTCTATAAAAAAAAAAGACGGTAAATTAGCAATAGTGGGTAGCAATAGTTTTCAAATCTGCAGCCTTCGTATAGACGTTTTCCGTTTCGTGTCGCTCTCAGTCACTTGGATTCCGTATATGGTATGCGGGACGGAAATAAAATAAAACATTTTCACCTGGAATTTGCAAAAAAAAATAGGTGACTCAGAACAAGAATGTCTGACAATCATGCATTTCTCGTAAACACCTTCCAGCGGCGTGGAGAGATCAAAACGATGTTTTACCGCATTCGTGAAGTAACGACAATCAAGGTGGCTCCGCCCTTGTGGGAAAGGTGAACACGACCCGATGGAGCCCATCAAGCAGCGCAAAAAGTGCATCGTCAAGGTCCTCGTTTTTTTGTGGGTGCTCTATCACCGGAAAAACCAATCACGCGCAGAACAAAATGTGCGGAACCGTGGTGCATTCACTGTGCACGATTCATTTTGTTGTTGGTGCCGGCAAACTCGCAAATGCTTTGAATGCTGTAACGAGGCACTTTTTTACACTTGCTTGATTGGCACCATCAGGTGGTAGCCTCGTCTACGGTCCGACGTCAAGTTGGAAACTGTATATCAGGTTCTACAGTTTGTTTCAGCTTACGTACAGACGCAGCAAACGTTACGAGCTAATGGGACCAATCAATCAGCCTAAAAAGCGCGAGTTGTTGCTCTTTTCTTTCTTTCTTTATGATTGGTTCGTTAGATAAAGAAGAGCACAGAAGAAATTTACGCTAGGTCGGTGAAGAATTAAACTTCATTCTACTATATTGGAATATGTGGTTGTAATCTGGAATTCTGGTTCTTCTACACTCCCATTAATGCGAAGCAAGTTGGCGGTAGATAATCGGGTGACCCTTCCTTTCTGATGTGACTATTTGCGACGCCATGGGGACCTCCGAGATACGCGTAGTCCTGATGTGGCCACAGGCCCCAGGGGTTTCCATGGCTCCTTAACTGTAATTCTCTTCTCTACAGAAACTGAAACAAGTCAAAAAAGAAAGGCGAGTCCCTGAAGAATAGTTCATTC
Source organism: Ixodes ricinus (assembly GCA_037355805.1). Classification (NCBI taxonomy): domain Eukaryota; kingdom Metazoa; phylum Arthropoda; class Arachnida; order Ixodida; family Ixodidae; genus Ixodes; species Ixodes ricinus. The sequence goes on from JAZHYW010012185.1 coordinate 16,350, forward strand.
GGCTATAAACACTGCGAAATTTAGAATTCCATAAAATCGTAATCGGAACGTGAATATAGCACCAATGTTGAGTATAGTTAGTGTAACGATTAACAGTATGACTTCACTGTGGCTTCCTATCAACTCTGCCCCGTTGGCTCACTAAGTTCTGGAGTAATATGTCATTTATGTCGTAGTGGGACAAACGAACGTCAAATTAAGAGCGGCGTTCAACGTGTTTTGCGAGCCCTGGAATGCTCTTGATTGTTTATATTGTGTAGGTTGCGACAACATAACGCCGGCTTGAGGACACAAACCGGAATGTACAAAGCGCGACAAAGCTAACACGAGAAATACATCGCCCCCTCAATTTGCTTTTATCTAAGAACAAGAAAGGATGTGTTCTGGTGAAATATGCTCATTATGGGACTAACCTGACATTAAAATTTGGGTTTATCAAACTGTTGTTCGAAAAAAAATTTGCGGTTGTCGTGTGCTCGCTTACGTGTGGTACACCGTGTTGGACGACGACTGTGAGAATATGCCCGAGTAGTTATTTTGGAGCCACAGACACTGCCATGGTAATCGTGCAATGAGCTTATAAAGTGGACGTTCTTTTAACAATAACAGTTAAATATAATTTATCATTTTGCTTGTTTTTTTGCCATGTATCATGGATAATATTTTGCTGCAACACCTATTTGTGTCCAAATTTCACTGCGATTGAGAAAAGGGGAATAATTTTACCACGAGCATCTCCTTTGTTAGAGTCCGTAATTATACTTCGTACCTAGCGGCCAGTACACCTGCCTTTATGCTGTTGAAAAGTGTAGACCTCCAAAACTTTATTTTCGGTATTTGTGAGCACAAACATGTGCTAACAGACGCCATGTGCTCTGCGCGTGCTCAAAGTCCTCTTGTTCAAAGAGTAAAAACCTACGGTCATTTAAAAACTGCCATCGCCTTGACGGAGCGCCAGTATCATTAGTAAATGTATATAGCTCCAAAAGAAGAAAGGGAGCATTAATAATGTGCCGAGCGTTTTAGGAATTCAAAAGCTTCAGGGAACAAAGGATCTCTGACGCCGCCTGAACATCCTTTGGGAATTTTCGCGCTTGCTACCTGAGCCCATACGCGTTTCCCATTGTCTACGTCTCGTCGGGGACTAACGCTTGCTTCTTCATATTTTAAGTTCCAGCTTTAATGCCCCTATAAACGAGTCCTTTATTATAGCGTTCCGTCATCGCTACATTTTATAATTTACCGACCATTAAAAGGGGGCAAACGACCTCCGCTACATAATTTAATTTCCCGAATCCACCACAAAGATGGCAGGAGGGCGCTCTTTTAACTGTGGGTCACATGTCGCCTGAGAGTCTCGAGATAGCGGCGTGTTCGTATTAATTACCCTGTACTAACTGCCAGTTGTGGGTCTCCCGTGTATCTTATTTTCTCGAAATTTCGCGCCCAAGGGGATGAAAAGGCAACGCCCGCACGCAGGCTACTCGGCAACTGAGTTTTAATTAAAGTCGGGCCGCCACTTGCTTCTTTTGATATGGAGATATTTTTTCCCGCTTCTTTTGAAGGACCAAATTCCTTCCAAACACGTGCATGCAAGTGAGCTAGGCTAGTAGGGTCGGACACTTTTATCACCAGTCGACCATTCAGGGTTGATATTTAAATTAGCCGTCGACGAATTAGAAAACAGGGGAACTAAATGAGGGTGGCGTGGATTAAGCTCTACCCTGTGTAGATCTTAAGTGAACCTGGGGAAGACGAGATTGTGAACACATAATATGCATATGTGTGCTTAAAGTAAAAAAAAATGTAGAAGAGAAATTACCATAATGTGAGCAAGGAAATCCCTTTTGGATAAACATTTGTTTAAGGACATCTTATTTGCTTACAATTTTTTTTTCAAGCATCTTTGATTTTTATTGGTAGATTACTTAGAAAGGGTTTATCATCTTAGCAGATTATGCCAAGAGTCTCTCGCACAAAAAACAGTTCCTAACTAAGAGAGTGTCAAGTAGGAATCCCCTTGGCAGTTTATACTTTAGACCCATGTACGGATAAAAAACAGGACTCGGGATGGCCAAAAAACCATGATTTTCGTGTAGGGCTCGTCAAATTATGAGGCGCTGGAGAAATGCAGCCTTCTGCGTTAAGTCCTTATCGAGCACCGGCGGAGGCGGTTGATCTGACATACCGCGTTCGGCTTTGGCTGGCAGACGGCGTTCGTAAAATGGCGTCAGCTGTTGCTGGCTTCACGCGGCGGTACCGTGCGTGCTTCCAGTCATTCGGCGTTCGTTGCCATGGTGACGGCGAGGAACGCAGACGAACTTTATCTTGCGGAAGAACGCCGCGGCGAAGCGATACCGGGTGCGTTCTCAATGGGCGGAAAGCGAGCAAAATGAGTTCAAAATAAGGACTTAACGCAGAAGGCTGCATTTCTCCAGCGCCTCATAATTTGACGAGCCTTACCACAGGCATGTTTTTTGGCCATCCCGCCTCATGTTTTTTTTTATCTGTAACATAGATCTAAAGTATCAAACTGCCATAATTTTTCATTCCTGAGCGGAAGCGCTATGTTTTCATGCGGTTTTCGGTTCATACGTGAAGTCAAGTCACGTGAAAAGTGCGCGGCAGAAAAACAAAGTAACTAAAAATAAAAAAAAATGCAACAAAAAAAATATTTTCGCGAAAACCGGAGTTGAATTTGACCGAAATAATTCTTTTTTTCGTTCCTGGGCAAAACTGATAAATTATTTTCGCGGTGTTTCGTCCATGTGGGAAGTCAAATTTATCACTTAGAACATACCCAATTCGTACGTCAGCAAAAGGGACCAATTAATAAACCTTCTTGGTGTTTCTTCTCTTTATTTTGTAGAGTTGTGTACAATATATTTTGAACGCCTTGATTTCATTGTACGACTGATCGAAAAAGACAGCGATACAAAGGCCAATGCATATTTTAGAACCTGCACCAGTTGCCATACCGTGGAGCAACAAATCTAGCTTTTAATATAACTCAGCCAATTTAATAATCTAACCGAAATTAAAGTCTAGCACCGGGAAGGGAATGGGGATTCAATCAACAGATACAGCTACAGAAAACAGCAAAACAGCTTCGATCTCTGGTAGCAGAAACAGCAAGGACCAAAACGTTTTCCCCATAACACGTTTATAAAATATCACATAGTTTATCTTTTTCTGCCGTCAATTGTTTTTGTAGTATATGAGTACGAACCGGTTCGAACCGGTTTGAACCTTTATTTTTTTACTCCGGAGTTGAAGAACCGTTTTCCCTGAACCGGAACGAAAACCGGAACGAAGAACATTTCGGTTCGACATCCTGGTATTGGATAACAAATAACAATACATCACCTTGAACACCCGAGACTAGGAAAACAAATATTCCGAGAACACCTAAGCACCTCTTATGAGTGGTGAATGCGAAAGCATTAATGCCCAACTGAACAGCTACAAACGATATAGATGCTTCAGATTCCGCCATGTTCCTCGGCGCAGAAGCGGCTCAGCGCCGGCAGGGAGTGCGGCTGTGCGCCGCGGAGACCGCCCTGGCTCGCTGGTGACTGCTGCGCCTCTGGGTGAGGCAACGGCGGGAAGGAGGGGGGAGGAGGTGGGGGCAGCTTTATTTTGCCCAGAATGGTTTTCGGGGATGGGGGCGGGGTCCCCACACCATCCTCAGGCGGCGTCTTCGGCCATCGGACGACTCGGATCCGAACGTCCGGGTCATAGCTCAGCAGAGCGGTCTACCACTGCTCCTCCTTTGTGATTGCCAAAAACTGTCTACAGTAGGTTACAAGTCAAGAAGGTAGCGGCAAATGCCCCTCAAAGGGAATCATATATCCCTCCGCCACCTCCGCATCCAATAGCGTCCCATCGTTTCCGTGACGTTGCGGCCAACGCGCGAGGAGGGTCTTGTTTTTCTGTACATATTTGCTTTATCTTTCGACTTTGACTTAGCATTGTGGAAGCCACTAGAGGGAGATTAGAGTCTTCCCCCTCCGATGGAAATAAAGGCGACTTTCGGGGATTAGCTTCCCCCTTCGATGGATACAAAGGCTGCTTTCAGGGGCTCGTTCCCCTCCAATGAATACAAAGGTCGCTTTCTTAAAAAGTGGGGGTCGGAGACAAAGTTGGCACTACTCTGGGGCCATTATCTATCCATTGAAGCGGAACGAGGAGCGTTTCCAGTGAACTCTTCTTTTGACTGCGGAGGGATTTGAAACCGGCGCATCACGCTTGTGGGTGGAGCTTCTCCTAACTTCTTGACTTGTAACCGACTATAGTGGACTCCTCTTTCTCAGAGGGCACTCACTAAATGATAGGGCGTAGGTCTGCCCTGCCTGCACATAACCTACATTTACCCGTACATGTACAATCCCTGGGTACCAGGGATTGTGCGTGCTCAGATTGGGGAACCTACATGTTTGTAGGAGGCGCAAGGCTACCGACTGCCAGTTGCTCAGGGTCTTGTGAGCAAAGGGATACTTGTCCCCTTCCGATCTGTGGTGATTAAGTATGTCCCCATACGAGACCATGCGATCCCTTCCTGTCCCAACGCGCGAGAAGCACTTGGATGGTCCACCGGCTCGTTAGCCAATCCTCGAGCCGCGTGATGACTGCGCTCGTTCCCGAGAAGAGACGCATGTGCAGGGGCCCACACAATTTGAACCTTTCTCCGATCCTTGAGTTTGGCCAAGATGCGCACTTCCTCGGACAATATCCAGCCCTTCGGGAAATTCCTGATTGCCGATTGTGAGTCACTAACTATGAGTGTTGACGGCGAGGAGACCATCGCCATGGCGATGGCCGCCTCCTCTGCCGCCTCCTGCGACGACGTGAGTTTCGTTCCGCAGGTAACGGGCTTGCCCGTACAGTCAATGGCCACCACAGTCATGGCCTCTCAAACCGTATACTCCGACGCGTCTACGTGGTCAACGTCTTCCGAGTTTTCTAATCTCCTGTGCAAGGCTTTCGCTCTTTCACGCCTTCTCTCTACGTGTAACGGCGGGAGAGCGAAGCTCGGCGCGGCGCGTGCTGAAATCACGTGTCAGGTCATAATTATCATCACCCAAGCTGCGTGTACCGGTTGACAACGTTAGACCTCAAAATGTTACGTTAGGCCTAAAGTTAGGCCTAACGGCAGGCCAACTCATACCCGCGTCCCCCCTAACGTCAAACAGTACTTACCGGTTGACGGCGGAATGGTTTGTCAGTAAATATATCTGGACTCCAGGCCCGAACAGTCTTTTGGGAGAAGCCACCCGTAATGCCAACATCGAGCGATAGGCAAAACGCGCACATGACTGGGAGGGTACTTACGAATATATTTTGCAAAGACAAAACTTTTTTCCAAACAAGGATTGATTTTATTCTTCTGGGCATGGAGCAAGCAAAATATTTTTTGAATCAAAATTAAAAATAGTCACCGGACATTGTTGTTCGATCATATCTGAGAACGCCTCAGCTGCAAATATGGACTGGTTCAAAATGTGCTACCGTACTTTTGTAAAGATATTTAGTCAAAGAATTTTCATCAAGACGTGCACTCTTAACCAGAGGAGGATTTTTAATGTGACCTACTTCATGAATCTTGAAAATAAACTATGGCACTGCCACTCTTCCATTTTCTCTACGCAAAATAATAGGAGCTTTCTGCAGAAGCACAATAAAGTATTTTCTAAAACCGACATAAGCGTTTATACAATAGAAAGTCAAGCATGGCTTGAAGGGACCTTTTTACTACTCCATTGGGCTTACCTCATTATTTTATTGACAAAAAAACGAGTCTGATGCGCACACATGCGAGCGTGGGTTGCAGAGATTGTCTACTCGACCTTCACCTTACTCAACAGACTTCTAAGTTCTAACTTTAGAAAAAGTGTCACTTAAATTGCCTTTCCACTTTTCAAGAAGAAATTAAATATTTTTCGAGATACGAACGAAAGTGTTTGACTAACATCGAAGATTTCCTTCTTCGCTTATTTGAAAGTAAAGATTCTCGCCCCCTCTCCCCATTTTTTGCGTTTTATTTGTTCGAAAGGTCCATCGTATCATGTTCCTCCCTCTTTCTCGAAAAATCCTTCACAATTATCAAATCGACCGAGCTTCGAACTGGACATACTTTTCGGCGTCTCTGATTCAAGCTGCACGTACGATAATAAAGTAAAACGCGTACTGCAATATGCCTCTCGCGTACTGCAGTACGCGAGGAGGCGAGAAGAGACTCGAAGGTTGGTTGAAGCAAGGCCCTTGCTACCACGTGGATGGATCCAGGTGCTTCGCAAACCCCCAAACTCCTTTCTTTTACCAAATTCCCTTGCAGGTTCTGTATTCTACGACGTTAGACAAAAGCTTCCCGACATCCAGCGATGGCGCCGCATTTCTTCCGGCGGCGTGCGGCAGCGTTTCACAGTTTGTGAGCTCTGTTCCTTTTGTTTCAAACTCATTCTAATTTTTTAAAAAAACGTTTTTTTTTGTTTTCATTTTTTTTTATTGCTTACACTTCTAGGTGGCGGTGGCGCATCTCATGGACGTGCAGGCGACGGGCTACGCTGGCATTACACGAAGAGCGAAACAAGAAACCAAGCACCAAGCATGGAGAATGCACACGCAAAGGTTCAAATCTGGGAGCGGGGTCGACTCGTTGACTCGCGCGCCGCCGAAAGATGATCAGTTATTGTCCTATTACAGTTCGAGGAGCGTTGTTTAGCAGGCGGCCAACCCTGCTGCCTTCCAGGTTCATTCGCGCGCGCTCCTTTAAGGTGAAATCTGGGCTTGCTTCGGCATTAAAACAAAGCGAGATTCAAATCTCTCGTCTCTTCTTGCGCTTTACTCCGAAGCTTGTTTTTTATACTGCATTTTTACAAGTAAGTCCGCCTTTTGCTTTACATGCAAGTGGGTTAGGGTTACAAGCAAGCTAGCGGGTTCCGGCTCATTTCCTTTGACTTTAGTCTCTGCATGCTTGCTTCACTTTGCGATGGACCGCTGCGGACGGTACGAGTCACCCCAGGCAATCGAGCACCGTGAGCGCGACTACACACACGGCGCGTTGCTGCGTCCTAGGGTCAAGCGACCCTCAGAAGGCACTGGATTGGTTTCGATGGCTCTCGTGCTGACTGTTGCGGTCCATCGTAAGGTGAAGTAGACTATCGTCACCGCTCTTGTCGCGTGACCGAACTGATTAGACCTGCACAAAGACAATCTCGCGCCAGGCGAGGCGCGAACGTTGCCTGCGAGGCTTAGAAGGAGAGGTTGGTGCTAGCTGGGGTTTTGGCTTCCGCGCGTCGCGGCTGTCCGGTCGAATTCGTGCTTCTTGTCCTGGACGCTATTTGAGGTGGTGAGAAGTCAGTTGGACGGGTGGTGTTGAGGAGGAGACGGGGAATGCCAATCCGAACGGTGCGGTATTACCGCGTTAATTGTATCATGGTGTGAAGCTAGCTTTGTCGACGCCGACTGCACGACCCGTCGCAACAACTCGAACAACCAGACACCGATGCAGAAAAGTGAATCGCTTGGTACCGTCTGCTGCCTGAACCCGCCGCTCAATCAGCTCGAAGAGTCCCATCACAATTTGGACGAGAAGACAAAAAAAATTCCGATGGAGTCATGGCATCGTGAAAGACAGTTTTCAACGTAAGTCGCGAAGAAAATAAACAAGCTGCACTGTCCAAATTGTGCAACGAAACTTTACACGGTGCAGTCGGAGTATCATCGAACTTTATTTGCCATCTGAAGAGGAAACACGAGTATGACTGAGCGAAGGGTGGAAAAGGGCAGGCGGATTAGTCAAAAATAACTTCCACCTTTATCGCTGGGTGCAGCTCTGTACCAGCTCATCGAAAAGCTGCGCTTGAACAAGCCCTATTCAAAATATCTATTGACATGGAGCCGTTTCGTGTTGTCGAACGAGAAGGATTCAAGCAATTTGAATCGGTGAGTTTTGCATATAGTTATTTGTAACTTTGCATGAGAGTGATTGCTTTTTATTGGCTCATGTCCGAATAATGAGCAAGATGGTCAACAAATGTCAGGTAATAAACCGATAACGTCGGTATAATGAACGAACCACAATGAACAAACGTATATTTGAGCCCAGCAGACGTTCTAATGATCGCCTGGAAAATACATTAAGAATTGAATTGAATATGATAAAAATATTGAGATTCGTAAAGCATGGGTGAACTTATGCGTTTTAAAACAGGTTTCGTGACATGGTCTATACGGTTCCTCGTACTGCGCCGTAGAAGTTGCACTTTGTCAGAGGACGTCTTCTTGCCGATGTGTATGGAGTCGCTTCGAGCAGCGTACTAGCCGTGTTGCTGTACAGGTATTTGAAGAATACAGCAGTATAGCTTATTTCTGCACCACGCACGAACTGGATATTTCTATGGTCTTATCAAACAAATGCGCTGGCCGCGTATGTCCTAAAAATCAAATAAAGAAATGTTTGCACAAAAAAGATGAGTGGATTTATATTTTGCTTTTCGTTGCAAGCCACGTGGTCGCGAGACCGATGTCTTGAACAAGCATCGTCGTATCAAGGAGCTTTCTGGATGTTTACGGTACAATCTAAACAAACACCTTGTGCCACCAGCGTTCCGCTTAGAAAAGTCAGTGCTTTTCTTAAGCATTTATCATTTTTTTGCAATGTCTATGCGTTTGATAATGTCAGCTTTATGCTGCTTATGCCGGCAACACAATATAGCTGTCAAGTGCCAATTTTTACGTTTAGGAACTAGAGGAATAGAATGGAACATTCAGCCATTCCAAGAGTGGGAATGGGCCCAGTGTCCTTGTTCCTAGGAGTTGAACGGAATCAAATTATCGAAAACTCTAACTTTCCGGAATGGAATTGGAATGGAATGGGGGCGCCAACTCCGCAACACTCATAGTCACCCGCTAAACACCGGCTAAACTAGCCTTACCCCATGACTAAGATTTGTTAGTCGAGTTCTTAGTCGCGCGGGGCGACTGGGACACATGCACGGCCGGTGAATATCTAGCGCTCACTTAGTGGCGACTATCGGTCGCCGCGTGATCATTTTAGTCGATGATGTCGCTAGTCAGTGGTTAAACAGGCGCTACTTGCGCCTGTTGAATACGGGTGTAAAATTTCCGCATTTTGACGTCTCCACACCCCAGCAAAGGAGCAAACTTGCGCTCCGCATTGAGATGACTGCGGACAGAAAACCTTTCGCACTAGTGAGGCCAGGCCCAAAACTGATCTCTCTGCTTCGTTTCTGCTAAAGTCCAGACGCAGCTTACGCTACGAGCTAATGGGACGAATCGAGCAGCGTCAAAAGCGATTGTCAGGGGCACCATGGTGCAAAAGTATATTTTGCCCCCGAGTCTGCGAGAATCAATCTCTCACTGTTTTTGCCGCCGCATTGCAGTCTTTTATTTTGGCTTTTGACAAGGTCTACCAAAGATAAGCAAGCAGATGTTGTCGCTTATGAAGTTTACCAAATTTGAACATAGAGAAGCTATGACTTATAAGCATCTCGAAGAATTAATATGGCAATTCGGGCCAATTGGTTCATGATCGTAGACAAGCGCCGCAAAAAACACATGGACAATAAGTGGTGGTAAACACTGGCGCCAGTGTTTTATGTCCACTCCTTGTCCCTGTGTATTTTTTTGTGTGTTTGTTTACTATCTTGAAGTATTTTTAATCACACCGGACAGGAAGGAAACGGTAATAGAGTTCTATGTGGATCATAAAGCCATGCTCCGAATGGGTGTGTGTCAACTGCAGCTTTCACAATCGATGCAATACACGAAGTTTGAATTATTGGGAGGATCGAGACATCAGAGGCCGAATTCAAAAAGCAAAACTTACGATAAAAAATTGCGTATGATAAAACCCGAGAAGAAATCCGTATTAACGAAACATAATTGTCGCAACTTTTGTGTGACTTACAACGCAATATTACGACATCATCCAAAGTGTCTTACAAACTTCTTAGGGCAAACATGACGGCACGTCACTTGGCTATTTCGCCGCGACCAGCAATGAAGTTTGAAGCGTGGGCAAGGGGCATGTGTTTTGCGCACTGTTCGCATGCATCCCTACTTGAAGCAGCACAAGGACAACGCTAAACTACACACGGAGGATTCAGCCGACGAGTCTGCCGAGCTGTCCATCCTGCCCGTTAGAGCTAACGAGGTGCAGGACGGCGAGACGCGCCAATGAATCAATGAAAGAAAATGCCCACACAAATCTTCAGTGCACCCAAATGGATCCTTCACCTATGAATGGCATGAACCTGATTTGGTGATCACTAGTGCCCCCTCGTACTTCAGTTGTGATTTTCGAAGTGGTGGGCAGCTGTACGACTCTACCACACGAAAAGGCACAATCCTGACTGGATGTGCCTTTTTAATGCGAAAGCATTATATGTCTATGGAGCGGAAAATCCGGCGTCCGGTGGCGTTAACCGAGTGGTACCAAATGCCAACAGAGGAATAAAAGAAAGAATAAAATGTGCTTCCACGGCTGAGATTCGAACCCGGTGCTGCTGTGTGAGAGCCGGGCATGCTAGCTGCTGTGCTATCTCAGTTGCTTCGGAATGCGGCATTACTCTCCCTCAAAAAGAAGCTTGTCCCATTACGGCAAAAGACGGCGTCGGCGTTGATGTGCCCGAAAGATGGGCATAAAAATATGTCCTCGGTTCAATGACATCACACTTCACGTGACGACATGACGTACCATGATGTGTGACGCCATATGATGTAACGTAAAAAAATATTACAGGGGCACTTAGGTATCGCTACGTGGATTGAATGCGAAAGCATTGCCATTCCTAACAATAGAGGGAAAAAAAGGAAGTGTCGTTAGGAATGGCAATGCTTTCGCATTCAATCCACAAAGGGATACCTAAGTGCCCCTGTAATTTTTTGTGTGGAGTAGAGCTCAAATAAACGCCGTACGGTGCAGTATATCCACGATTAAGTTGCTGCTAGTCGTGAGGCTTAATGTTTTGCACCAACAATACCGTAGAGTTTTTCCTCGGTTGCGACGAAGCGCCACTGCGCTACGAACTTGCTAGAAATTTCTGCATATGCGACCGCTTTCTTCTGGAAACCTATGGTGACCTGCCACTCACTTTTGGCCAAAGAACAGTGAAAATACCAGATGTGAAAACAGCCATAACAAGCATCAAAGAAATCAAGATGGGGGTCATAGCATTAGCTTCCCAACGTGGCGAGACTAGCACAGGATTTCTGTTACTCGCCGTTTATAAGACAGGAGTCGACTTTTTCCGGTCTGATCTTGAAAACAAAGTTTGGTCCGGTTAATTTTGTAGCAGAAGGCCCGTGCTTTCCCGTTCGTGGGGTCATTTTCTCGGTTCAAAATATGATGCAGAGTCCTTCCCATAAAAATGCATGGGTGCCCGCTAGGACTCTTCGAAATGATTAAATTAACCGAGGTCGCGCTATACTCTGTTGCAACTCTAGAATAGCAGAAGCCCCTCCCACAAAGCCCTTCACTCTTTTTAATAAGCAAACACTAGAGAGGAGGAGAGCCGAGAGGACACCGCCAATCATGGCGAGCAAAGGGAATTGTGGGAGAGGCTTCTGCTTTCTATAGTTGCAACGGACTATAACAAAAGTTTACAGTACCATGAAAACAAAAAGACCAAGCATGCAGAGAAATTCGCAGGACTCAAGTGTAGCAGGGACAGAATAGAAAAAACTGCAGCTGCAATATTTACCCTTTAAATTTGCCTCGACAGCCCAGCAGAGACGACATGCTGGTCGTCAGCGCCTGGAGGGCCACCCCCTTGTACTCGGAGCACATGTAGCCTGAAACAAACAACAAACAAAAAATTAAATGCATGAACAATCCGCACATGCTGTTATTTTGCTTCATTGGCCGCTTCAGAGAAAGCAAGCATGCACACCGTTGTCCAACCATGTCGACTGCTAGCCGAAACTTCCTGCCGCCAGGATTAAGATATTGCTTGCGCTATAAAAACACAATTACACACTACCCAGCTGGCACACTGAAAGTTCAAACATTGAAGAAACTAGCTCATAAAACTTCAATGTAAGAGCTACACCTTGTGGACGCTACACAAAAGTATGTTCAGTCTAAACCTTGGTGCACTGCAAGGCTGCTTTACCTCAGCCAGTTTGGAACATGTGGAGTTTCATTCTTTTCAAGATATTGTGCCTGAAAGTTAAAGTGACAAATTAACTGGGTTAAAATTTTTTATTCGACACCCGGCCCAAATATTTAGGAAGTATACTAGTGGGTTAATTTCTAACTTACCATAATTATTTTTGGCATCCTGAAGGCGTCGCTTCAGGGTCCAGTTTTCATATTGGATCCACCTCACCCTCACAGCTGCAGCCACACTGAAATGTTTGCAAAGTTTCAGGGAGGGTAATTAAAAGTCGGCAGTTTCTCTCGAACACCGCTGTCACAAATTTCGTCTCTTTTGTCATTTTGTTCTGTTTAAGGGTGGTTCAGGGGGAGGGAGGGAGGGGGGGGGTTCAATTACAATCCTCGCACATGTTTACCTGAGCGCCAAAGGCATGAGCTCGGATGAGACTAATGCCGGCCGAGCTTCAAACCAATGGGAAGAGGAAGACGAGAAGAAGGAAGTGGGACTTGGAGTGTTTCAAGTTGACCAACCACGAACCCGTGACAACCGCATAGGTCATTCAACACACGTCCCATACCGCTCAAACACTGTGTCGAACTGCATTTTGAAGTCAGTCCCGCTTCCAACGGTGTATGAACAGGGGCATTCATTTCTTGGCATGCCTTGAAATGAATCGAAGTGACGCAAGCTGGGAACACACTGCTGCTGCTTCATTTGGGAATAACTGCGGCCCTCGGCTAGATCACATCACAGTTGCAAAATGAAAGAGAAAAAAAAAGGCGAAAAGGAACAATTGCTTTATAAAAAATTCTAACAGAGAAATGTAAACCCAGTTAAATTCTAGAAAGTCAGGGGACCGAAGTTTGTCCTAACAATACCATCCAGTCCACTTCCATAACTTCAAAACAAAAGATGGCTATCCTCTTGAACCATTTTGACTGCAAAGGAATATTGGCTCTGCATGAACCGAATTCCAAGGAAGTCTAACTTCTGAAATGTAATGAAGTATGATCAATGTAATCAATTTAGAGTTGGACGACATCAGTCCACTGCTAGACCAATAAGACATTTTCTAAAGCAAGGGACTGAAAGTAGCATTAGGAATTCAATAAGTGCTCTGTTGACATAAGCTACACTTTCTCGGACCATACACAGAATGAGTGGCAACTTTTCATTATGCTACGCACAGATCCAAACATAAGGACAGATAAAGCAAACCCAACTAGTTAAAAAAAGAATTAAAAAAAATTATCTTAACGAGCAAACGTGTGTTGAGAAAATAGGGAGTTTTAGAATACCGGACGCTACTTTACCGCGCGTTACGGACGGCAAAATAGCGAGGATTGCGGCGAAAAGTTTTAGAATAGCGTTTCTCTGCCGGGGACCCCCAAAACGCAAGCATCTCGCGCTTAAAGCGCCACCAAGATGTCGCGACAGCTTTTATTTGGAAGTTAGAACGTTATATCTTGAAAATTAAACAAGTTTTTCGTCTAGAGTAACATTTTTATAGTTCTTTTATACTCAATGCCGCATGTTTTGTTTTTGTCACTGCCAAGCTGCTCTGTTGTACTTACGAAGCCCAGACGATCCACTACCCAGGCATGCATGTCTGCCGCGATCGTAAGTAGAGCACTGCACGGGCCGGAATTTCTAGGCCCGGCCCGACCCGGCCCGGTAGAGGCACGGCCCGGGACCGGCCCGAGCCCGATAGAATATTTAATTTCTTGGCCCGGCCCGACCGGCGGAAGAGACACTGCCCGCCCGAAGGAAAAATCTGTCAATCTAACGCTTTCTGGCAGTCGATGTTTTCCAGTGGGCACCTGTCTGTGCCTGATTGTAGGTCAAGCACGTCTGATTGGCCAACAAGTTACTCTGACCGACAGTCAAACTCCAGTCAGACTCCGCTTGTCGGCTTTCTGGTGGTTTCCTGGTGGCAGTCGGTCGCCGCGGAAATGCCGTCAAGATTTCTTAATGGCGACTCTGACTGTACATCGATTGTCTCTGACTGTACGTCAAAAAGCGTTTGTGACAAGCACGTAGCGCCCTCTCCCGTCCACCCGTCGATGGCCGCCAGCCTCGGCGGGCAACATTGGTCATCGCGCATAATAAACGCCGGGAGCGCACGCCGCCCCGGTCAGTCATCGTCCACCCTCACAACCAGGCTGCAAGGCGTCTCTTCTCGGCGGGTGCTTCGGCCCCCTTCGTCCACGTTCGAGAAAGATCGTGACACTGGCGACGAGGAACCGTGGCACTGGAGGCCAACAACGTGCACGGTTCGGCCCACGCCGCCGAGAGAGTCGCAACACCGCCGCCCGCTCCTGTCGCCATGCCGCTGTACGGGAGGCTCGAGCCGTTCGAGGGAGATGGGTCCGCCTGGCCTGTCTACGAAGAACAAGTCCACGTGTTCTTCCGGGCGAACGACACGCCCGAGGCGAAACGACGGGACATCTTCTTGGCCAGCTGCGGGACCCGCGTCTTCAGTCTCCTGCTCGACCTCCTCAAGCCGGCCACGCCGCACGTGAAGACGCTGGGTGAGCTGCTCGCCACGCTGCGCTCGCACTTCAGCCCGGCGCCGTCCACGCTTATGGAGCGGTTCCGCTTCAACAACCGGAGCCGCCGGGACGGGGAGACCCTCGGGCAGTTCGTCGCTGCGCTACGAGGGTTAGCGAGCACCTGCGCCTTCGGCGACCAGTTGGACTCGCTACTCCGGGACCGGTTCGTCTGCGGCATCAACAACCCCGCCATGCAGACGCGACTCCTGGAGCTCCCCGACCCCTCGCTGGACGACGCGGTGAAGGCAGCGCAGGCGATGGAAGCAGCAGCAAAGGACGCCAGCGAGATTGCGCGTGCGGCCGGCTCACCGTCGACGGAAGGAGCGGAAGCGGCGGTGAACAAGATGGCGGCAAGGAGCGGTGCCTGCAGCCGCTGCGGTGCTGCCCACTCCCCTCACAGTGCCAGTTCGTCCAAGCACAATGCTTCACGTGCGGGAGAACTGGGCACCTCGCACGTGTCTGCCGAGGGGGAGGACGAGCGGCGGCCAGCAGCAGGAGCAGCGGCAGCAGCAGCCTGGTTCAAGCCCGGGTTCCAGCCAAGCCCGCGGCCAGGGTGGCCGTCGCAAGAGAACGCGGCGGGGACGAGCGGCACCAGGTTCGGGTCCCTCCTCAGCGAGGCTCCACGTCGTGGCCGAGGACCCGCAGATTTTCGACGTGTGGCAGACGAGTAAGCCTCCATCGTCTGTGCCACCTTACTTGGTGTCTGTCGAAATCTGCGGGCACCCCATCACCATGGAGCTGGACACAGGGGCCAGCGTGTCGGTCATGGCCGGGAAGCTGTTCAAGCGGACCTTCCCTGGCGTGTCCATCGAGGCGTCGGACGTCATGCTGCGCAGCTACTCCGGGCAGCTTTCCCAGGTCCAGGGTCGGGCCCAAGTCAGCGTTCGCCTTGGCGACAGGGAGGCAATCCTTCCCCTCTACCTAACCAAGGGGTCGTCGCCGACGCTGCTGGGCCGGAACTGGATTCACTCGCTGGGTGTTCGGCTGCCGGAGTACCAGGAAGCTGCGCTGCACGTGGTTAAGGACGTCCCGAGCCTCCTGACCGACTTCGAGTCCCTGTTCCAGCCGGGGGTGGGCACCTTTGCCGGCACGACGGTCGGCATCCACGTACCCGAGGGAGCCCGGCCTCGGTTCTTCAAGCCGCGTCCGCTGCCGTTCGCCCTGAAGGACGGGGTCACCCAGGAGCTGCAACGGCTTCAGCGAGAGGGTATCCTGGTGCCCGTCAAGACTTCCGCATGGGCCGCACCGATTGTTCCAGTCCTCAAGCGAGACGGCCGCGTCAGGATCTGCGGGGACTTCAAGGTCACCATCAACCCCGTCGCTACCGTCGAGAAGTACCCGCTGCCTAGGATAGAAGATCTCTGGTCGGCTCTGTCCGGGGGACAGAAGTTCTCCAAGCTCGACCTTCGAGATGCCTACCAGCAGCTGGTGCTCCAGGATGCCGCCCGGAAGTATGTCACCATATCGACTACCATGGGACTCTTCCAGTACACGCGCCTACCGTTCGGCGTGGCCTCAGCCCCAGCCATCTTCCAGAGGGAGATGGACAACCTCTTCAGGGGCATGAGGCACGTGGCGGTGTACTTGGACGACATCCTGGTGACCGGTACCGACGACGGGGACCACCTGCAGAATCTGCGCAAAGTCCTGACACGACTGCAGGACGCCGGTCTCAAGCTGAGGCTGGACAAGTGCGTGTTCCTGACCCCCAGCGTGGAGTACCTGGGACACATCATCTCCCAGGCTGGCCTGGCCCCGGCTCCCCGCAAGATTGAGGCCGTGCTCAAGGCGCCGAAGCCCAAGAGCAAGAAGGAGCTTCAGAGCTACCTCGGCCTCGTCAACTTCTACAGGAGGTTCCTGCCCAACCTGTCGACGCATCTGGAGCCGCTGCATCGTCTGCTTCGAGATGGTCAGCAGTGGGCCTGGAAGAAGGAGCAGGACTTGGCCTTCCAGCACAGCAAGGAGTTGGTCGTTAAGGCTCCTGTGTTGGTGCACTTCGACCCGGCCAAGCCTGTAGTCCTCACCGTGGATGCGTCGCCGTACGGGGTAGGAGCCGTCCTGTCGCACCGGGGTCAGGATGGTCAGGAACACCCTGTGGCGTTTGCTTCTCGTCGGCTTCATGCGGCGGAGCAACGCTACAGCCAGCTCGACAAGGAAGGCCTGGCGCTCATGTTCGGGGTCGGGCGCTTCCACCAGTACCTGTGGGGCCGGCAATTCGAGGCGGTCACGGACCACAAGCCGCTGTTGGGGCTGCTGGGACCTGACAAGGCGGTTCCAGTGCAAGCCTCACCACGTGTGGTACGCTGGGCCTTGACGCTGGCGGCCTACAGCTACAAGCTGGTCTACCGCCCTGGGAAGGACCTGGGACCTGCCGACGCCCTGAGCCGCCTGCCCCTGCCGGAGGTGCCTGCTGCCGTTCCAGAGCCAGCTGACGTGTTCCTGCTGGAGCGGGCCTACCCGGGGGTGCTCACCAGGACTGCGGTGGCGCAGGCGACCAGCCGGGACCCGGTCCTGTCTCAGGTGGTCAAGGCGGTATCCCGAGGGGAGGAGCTGCGTCACCAGGCCTACAGCCACAAGGCCGCCGAGCTGAGCTTGGAGCAGGGCTGCCTGCTGTGGGGCTCCAGGGTGGTGATTCCACAAAGTCTCCGGGCCAAGGTCCTGCAGTTGCTGCACGCGGGGCATCCTGGCATCGAAAAGACCAAGATGGTGGCACGGTCGCACGTGTGGTGGCCTGGCCTGGACCAGGACATCGCTCACCAGGTGCAAGGCTGCCAGGTCTGCCAGGAGAACCAGCGAGCCTCGCGTCACGTGGAGATCACCCCCTGGCCTTTCCCACAGAGGCCCTGGTCCCGCTTGCACGTGGACTTTGCGGGACCCTTCAAGGGCCACTACTTCCTGGTGGTAGTGGATGCCTTCTCAAAGTGGGTGGAGGCACTGCCAGTCACTACTCCGTTGGCAAGCGCGACCATTGCGGCGCTGCGGCAGGTCTTCGCGGCGCAGGGATTGCCGGACATTATCGTGTCGGACAATGGTCCCGCTTTCGCCAGCGCCGAGTACCTGGACTGGCTGCAGAGGAATGGGATCCGCCGGATGCTGGTTCCACCGTACCACCCCGCTTCCAATGGCGCAGCCGAGCGGGTGGTACAGACCATCAAGGACAAGCTCAAGAAGAGCCAGCCCGGGGATTTCCGGACGCAGGTGGCCCGGGTACTGTTCCAGTACCGGACCACACCCCACGAGGTCACTGGCCGTGCCCCCTGCGAGCTTCTGCTGGGCCGGATGGTCAAGACACCCCTGGACGTCTTGCATCCAGACCTCCGGTCCACGGCGCTCCTGAAGCAGCTGAAGCAGAAGCTGGCTGCTGACCGAGGGTGCCGTCCTGGGCCTTTGCCGGAGCCAGGAGCGTCTGTCTACGCCAGGAACTTCCGTCCTGGCCCACCCTGGTCTGCCGGACATGTGGTATCGCCAGCGAGCGCCTCGTCGCTGCTCGTCCGCATGCCCGACGGGACCACCTGGCACCGGCACGCCGACCATGTCAGGCCTCGCTCCGGGACCTGGCTCGCACCCTCGGCCGTCACTTCGGGAGACCAGCCAGCAGGGGGACCGACGACAGCACCAGTGTCGGCCAGTGGAGCGCCACCCACCTCGGAGGCGACAAGAGTCACCAGTCCTGTGGCACCAGTGGGACCGGTGCCACTCACGAATCCGGTCCCTGCGGCTCCACCGGGTGGAGCGCAACCGGTCCAGGCAGCGCCCGGCGTTGCCACACCCGGCCCGTCGACACCAGTGACCAGGCGGAGTACGCGGCAGCGAAGGCCACCTGACCGCTACTCGCCAGGGTAGCCTGCGCCGTCGACCGGCCAGGACTTGGCACGACCAGACGCCGAGTTGGTGTCGGCCGTGTGCGTAGTTTGTTTATGTATTTTGTTTTTACGAAAAACAAACTGGGGGGAGGGATGTCACCAGTAGGTAGCGCCCCCTCCAGTCCACCCGTCGATGGCCGCCAGCCTCGGCGGGCAACATTGGTCATCACGATAATAAACGCCGGGGAGCTCGCGCTGCCCCGGTCAGTCATCGTCAACCCTCACAACCAGGCTGCAAGGCGTCTCTTCTCGGCGGGTGCTTCGGCCCCCTTCGTCCACGTTCGAGAAAGATCGTGACAGCGTTCACGTGCAGACAGACATACGGTCAAAGGACGTAAAGTTCGTTCGTACACCACTATTTCGTCAAATCTATGAATACGAAAAATAATCTATGCACGAGAAAACGATTTCGGAACGTGAGCCTATAAAACCGCTGATGTTAGAGATATGACAAGCAAGGCACCCGACAACCCTGATCAGAAGCCCACCGAAACGCCTAACATGCCGAGCACGCCAAACGCGCCACTTTCTACTTTCGCCACTTTCGCTTCGCCCATAGAAGCTTCGCCGAGCTTCCATGAACGATCGCTCTCAACTCGTTTTGTTTGCGCGCTTGTGCCACCCTGTCGATCTAGCCCGAGCTCTACAATGTCTTATGTTTTAGTAGAATTTCTCCTCGACAAGACCCAGTCTGTCGTGAGTTCCGACTATGTAAGGAACTTTAGCGGTGTAGTTGAAGACGACAAGGTGTACCAGGTCTCTGGGCCGGAGACGCGCGAACAAAAGGAGGGTTCTACGACGCGAAAGTACTCTACATGGCAGGTGAGTAGAACTGAAGTACGGCGATTGATGTACGAGTGCTTTGCATAAAATGCCGAATGCTTAACTGCATATGCAGCGGAAGCATTCTTTAGAGCGATGCACTCATTGTCAGAACCTCGCGCTGCAATACTGAAATGCTCTTGACTCGGTCCGAGAGGTTTAGGCTAGAAAGTTTATACCTTTCTATCTGGTGTGGGCTATTGGCCTTACCGCTGTGTCGCAGCTCATTATTATTGTTTCACGAAGAGCGCAGACAAAAAGCATCCGCGAGCGTAGTTCAGATATGTCTGCTGTTCGCTTTCGTCCTTGGAAGCCAGGGCTGTCTGTCGTAGCATGCATGCTTGCTCTCTAGCTTCAACGGAGTCGCATACGTTTTGTGAATTAAAGTGTATACGGTCGTCCCGAAAGGTTCAGACATCGAGGGCGTTTCTCTGAAACATGCTTTGGGTGCATGTGGGCCCGTTTGTAAACGAATGTCCCCGTACGAAAATGTCAGATCGGAGCGGTTCCAGTACGGATCCGCGCGGTTTTAAACTTGTGGACAGTTCCGATCCGCGCGATTCTGTGTGTAACCAGTCGGATCCAGTGAGACGCAACGCACTGGAATCGCACGGTAATGGGTGAATCCGATCCGCTCCCCTTGTTCCAGTAGAGTCTGCTCTCAGCCAGCGGGCGCGCACATGCGTGACTGGAGGAGGGGTGGGAGGGGTTTGGGGGGGGGGGGTCGGCGGGGAACTTTCCGCGGTCTCTCGCAGGTCACGTGTTGGGGACAGGCGCATCCGCTACGCGGGCGCTGCGAGCGGGCGTTCTCCGCGCGCGCCTGTCTTTGTCTGTTGCAGACAGTGTTGCCAGGTCTACTGATTTATCAGTAGATCTACTGATTTCGTTACTGGTCTACTGATTCACTGAAAAAAAGAAAATCTACTGACTTTTTTTAGTAAACATATTAAAATTTATTATTTGGCCCCTTCAGTTCCCAGGGTCGCCCATCAAAGGAAACTCATATTCTCCCAGAATTAAAAACGAAGCACTGGCTAGATGGCCCAGAAGCCCGTCCTATTCGAGTGACTTAGCCGTATATTCATCTATCTATTCACCCAGAGCAGGTTCGAGTTCGACATGATCTGTCATGGTCACGGGCCAGAGCCATATATGGGGAGAGTTTGGCCAGTCTATGATCTCGCCGCCGTAACGTCCCTCTCCCGAGTGAGCCAATCAGCCTGCGGCGCAGAGCGAGCAAGACGTGCACGCGCATGCGCGTGAACTCTCGGCTGCTCCCAGCTGAGCGGAGAGGGCCGCCATTTTCATTCATTCGCCCGGCGGAATGCATGGGATCGACATCCAAATTTCGGTTTTTTACTTTTATTTGGCAGGCTCTGGCAAGAAAATGATATAATGTTATTCCTCGGTGGCTTAAAAGAGCTAACGAATTAAGTTTCTCCACGTTTGAACGCAAACTTTGAGTCAGGCGAAAAAGAAATAAGCCCGTAGCAGATGACGCGTAGCCTCAACAGTGCTCCGCGCCGACAGCGTTGCGTCAAAAACCTTCCACAGCCCAGTAAGGAAAGATGGCAGCTTGCAGAGGACTTCCATTGGACATGTACGCGCGCACTTGCCGGAACGTCTCGTTTTGGTTTCGTTTCAATAATAGCGACAGGTGGATGTCGCACTGTCGCCCTCATCTGTTGATCCCAAAAGTGGCTCAGTCTTGATTTCAAAGAATAATCCTCAAAATCGCAACACTAATCAATGCTGATAAAAATAAAAAAACAATTCATGGTGTCATTTTACTTTGTCCTTCATAAACAGAAATTACTCGAGAACTGGTCTTGTTTTTTTTTTCATTTTTATTTGTGTTTATTACCATGTTATTTGTTAGCTCTATACTATTTCTTCAAAGTGTGGTTTAATGGAAATAGCAAAACATGGCAAAACACAGATTTCGTAGAATCTACTGATTTTTGTGCAAATCTACTGACTTTTTGGGGATCAATCTGCTGACTTTTTTTTCTCCGTCTGGCAACACTGGTTGCAGAGTTTAGTTTTTTCTTCGCTCTCGTCGGACTGTCGGTCGGCGCTCGCCCGGCGGCGGCGTTCGCGCTGCGGGCGCACGGATACTGACGCGTCCATCGTTGCCCTTGGTGGATACCTACTGACCTCGGCATTGGATGTATACACCAACTCATGTTTACAAACAAACCGGAGCGCCCGGAGCGCCCCTAGCGGACGCCACCGGCGCCGCGCATGCGCGATGGGGGTGTGGGCAACAAGCTCGCCGTCGCCCATAAACAAACCATTGAAATGCGATGTTGTCGGCGTCAGTGTGAGTCCCCCTGCCCTTTTTCGCGTTCGAATTGTTGGTTCTACGTCTTCCTGGCGATGTCTGACTACTTGAGCGGCGTCAGCGAAATTACCGAGGCTCGTTACACCGCAAAACTTCGCGTGAAGAAAGTGACATGTGGCGATTCATTCCGCGTGGACGCCGCAGAATGTACGCTAAAGCCTGATTCGCATGATGAGATTTCGCTCGGAATTTTCATTCGTGACGCCGCTCGGGCTGCAAAAGCGTGAACCGTAGCTGAGATGGTCGACGTCGATACTGAAAATCGCAAGCAGAATCGGACCAACTGAATTAGGCATAACAAGTCGGTGATGGTCACCGGTAACAATGATCAACATCTCCTTGTATCTACTGTTTACATCTAGCCTGCTTACCAACCTTCAAATTTAAGTCCTTTGAGGCCTGCACTTACTTCTTATCGCAAGTACCGGGCCAGCATTTGGTCTACGGACCGGCGTCGTCTGAGAGAGCAGACGACAAGCAGAAACGTTTGAAAGAGCAGACGACAGTTCGAACAATCAGCCGGCCGTTTGAACTTGAAGACGCACTGAACGTAGTCCGCAGGTGGTCCGCTCAACTTGATGGTTTTCTGGCGTTCATGTTGGAACAAAACAAATAAATCTGATGACCACAAGTATCCGTGAATTCAACCCAAAGTGCTTCCCGCCCAAGCAATCGTTGTCCGACGGTGTCTGCTTTTCCCTTTTCACGGCACATATCCAGATTCTCGGACGAACCGAGCACGTGAAAACTGACCTTCAAACCTTTCTCGACACTTTTGGTATGGCCCCAGTCGCGGCGTTTTGA
Organism: Ixodes ricinus; assembly: GCA_037355805.1. Taxonomy (NCBI): domain Eukaryota; kingdom Metazoa; phylum Arthropoda; class Arachnida; order Ixodida; family Ixodidae; genus Ixodes; species Ixodes ricinus. The sequence continues at coordinate 38,857 of JAZHYW010012185.1, forward strand.
CGAGAAGGCAGGTTTTAGTCTGGTTCCTTTCAAAACAACGCAGGAATACACGCCTGGCATGGGGACTTCTGCCCACAGCCCCAGACCGGAAGTGCGACCGACGCGCCACCACCGCGCCATGACGTCACAGAGATGAGTTGGTGTATACAGTGTGAAGCTGCCGGCTCATGGCATTTCGGCTCGGCATCTGGATGCGCTTGGCGCTGGTGTGCTTGGTGACAGTGCTTGGACAACTCGGATACCGCTTGCCCGCCGGAACTTCCCGATGCACTGAACACTGGATACTGTTGCTAGTGCGTGCTGTGTGTGTGTTCCGTGCACTGTGTTTGGTGACGACACGCGCCTTGCATTGCCTGTTGCAGTGGGCGGCAGCGCTTCGAGAATTTAGGTTCTGCGCTCCCGTCGGTCTGCCGGCCGGCGCTCGCCCGGCGGCGACGTTCGCGCTGCGGGCGCACGGATACCGACGCGCCTATCGTTGCCCTGGATGGATACCCACTGACCTCGGCTTTGAATCTTTATATAGTGTGAAGCTGCCGACCCATTGCAGTTTGGCTCGGCATCTGGATGCGCTGGTGTGCTCGGCGACAATACTTGGACAACTCGGATACCGCTTGCCAGCCGGAACTTCCCGATGCAGTCAACACTGGATACTGTGCTTGTGCGTGCTGTGTGTGTGTTCTGTGCACCGTGTTTTGTGACGACACCTGGATGACCGTGTGCGCCGCCGGAATTACCGCTGCGCTCACCACTGGACTCTACAAAATACTTTTCGTGCTATGCCCTTAGCCGTTACAGCCGAAAGATCGTCGCAATTTCAGGGCCAGTCCGCCTGGGTCTGAAATCTCGCCGATCCTTTCTCCTTTCATCCAGTCGTGGTTCACGCCAAAAACTGCCCCCTCGTGCACCCCCAGTTCTCGAAAACCGAAATTCTCGGCGGACACAAATCTCGATTCGGCAGGGAAATCCTTGAGTCTCTACATATCAAATCTTCAGTCTCAAACCTGTCCAGCCCATCCCTTTCTCTTTCCGATTGAGAAATTCGCTTCCTGCGGGGCGAGAGGGTTCCACCAAAGACATAAAAGTAAAAATTCCCGTATCTTCGGCTCCCTCCATCTCCGCGCTTCCCCCCCCCCTTCCCTTCCTTCCCTAAAGGGCACCGCTCGGCGCCGGCCCATCTTTTCCTCCTCCTCTTCTCCGCTCCCCCGCCCCCCTCCTCCTCTCCTTTCCTCAAGAGGGCATCGTCGACACTCGGGCCTGCGTGAAACAGCGACGTGTCGATTGACATACAGCAGACCCCACCTCACGCCGTGCACGCGTGGCTGCGAGCAGGGCCACATGGCCCACGCTCCCCTCACCCACCACCCTCCCTCTCAACCTCCCGGACGCCCCCGTCAGGCTCTCAGGGGGCGACGTCGAGCCAGTAAACGTTTGTTGAAAGTCGAAAGCCTGTCTTGTCTGTTTGTCTTAAATGTCCCTCTTTCCTTATCGTAAATTAGGAACCAACACGCTCAACCATCTACATGCGTCCTTGTGGTAATCGCTCGTCTTTCGGTTTTTCTGAAAGGCTCGGGATAGGACTTGGTTCACGGCTAGCCGGGGGTTTAAGACGCGGGATAGTCCGCCACCCGTGTCCCGTTATCGGGCAACTCGGCTGAGGAGCTGCGAGGGTGCACACAGAGTGAAGGGCTACGGGTAAAGTACCCAGCACCTCCACCAGACCATATGATGACAGCTGAGCATGGCCTGGAACTTTCCAGAATAGTAAATATTAATAGAAGATAGGACTGGAGCAAGCATCCGTGACAATATAAAAAAACTGACAGAAGAGAGTCTATCCTTACCGCTAAAAAATCTGCATTGCTTTAGAGGCATTCTGTCCGAATAAATCCTCTCCTTCGGGGTTTGGCGACTGCCGTGGACGAACTGAACTGAAATGGATGTGGAACCACTTTTCTGGTAATAAGCCGCTGCAGACTGTCGTCACAAAGCGGCGTGAACGGGTGGACTGGGTAGGTAACACGCGCGATGAAATGTCCATACAGCTTGCAATTCGCGTACCGAGTGTTGATGAAACTTGTGTCGACGAAACGTGCGACAGACAAGCGGAATCAATACCAACTGCAACACCTGTGCTCCGTGAAAGTGCACGTCTACGCCAGAACAATTTAGGAAGCAGCACAGCATCACCTAAAGCACTGCACAGGAACTACCAACTTGAAGGCAGCTCTCCGGTGCGCCGCACAACCAAAGTGAGCCTTCGGTCATTTGAACGAAGTGGCACCACGATTGCACACTGCCAGGCACGACTCACGCAATTTCCGTCGCTAAACTGTGTATCCAAATATATTGCACACGCTTCACTGCAGACCTCGAAGATTTCGATGATCAACGAGAGCACAGAAACGTCGCCTTAAAATTTACTTGCGGTATCCTAATCAATCCGAGGTCCGAGCAACGTAGGGCCGATTGTCTCTTTCGTGGCAATATCCCCGTCGGTCACCAGCGAAATACACACCGTTCCTCCTTCTGTTCACGTTATACCTACGTCAGACACCACGCTGAACTCTGAAGTCGCTTTCGACCGGCCTCATATGACGGCTTCCGCGTCTGAAATCAACTCGCCGACACGAACGACAACAAACAAAGCATCCGACAAGCTCCGGCCCAGCTGGGACCAGCCGCTGCCTGGGCGCTGCCATCTTCCCTGTGACGTCACGTATTTGGTTTGGTCATGTGACGAGTGGTCACATTTGCGTACAATGGCAGCCGCCTTATGGGGGTCACTTTCGAGTGCAGACCGGAACCCCGGTTTATCGCTCTAAGCCCCTCTACCTCGTTGAGAAATATAGTACTACGTAAAGAGTGGCCACTCAAGCCGTTTCGCGGCCCAGGAGTTAGGGACTCTACTGGCCGTTAGTAGGCGCAACAGTGCCACTTATTTTGAACATTTGTCAGATATATAATATTGATAAATAACTTTATTGCATAGAGTAAACTTTTAAAATTATTATGAACTTTGAAAACTTTCAATATTCGACTTCAACGGCTGTGGCTATGGCTGCGGCACGACGGTTTGCTTCGGTGTCGTGGACTCGACGGAGGGCGGATACTTCGGCTGCTTGGTCTGTGTCTCTTGCCTCGTTGTGTGGGTTGAGTTGGTTCCGCGGCTTGTTGTCTCGTGCGGGTTTGTAGTCGTTCTTCTGTTGCGGTCATGATATACGGTATATGTAAGAAGTATTGTGACTGTAGTTTCTTTGTTGACGGACATTTGCATTCGGTGACTGAATTTAGAAGCCACTGGGCCAGTCATATGTGCAAGCGCCTTTCAGCACATGGTCATATGTGCAAGCGCCTTTCATGGAACGTGGACGGTAATTTTTTTAAATGCCCTCCCTCATATTGCATTTGTCGCTGTAAGTCTTGCTGTAATACAGTACTTTTTTTTCCAGTGTACAACTGTTGATGCGTTATTCATACATTTTGCATGTGTATTGTTATTTTTGTAATGTATGAATAACATACATCACTCCTTGTCTTCAGAGTTGATGTTTGTTGTGCTTGTCATAGTTACAAAAATAAATACTTTTGTGTGTCAATCCCTGGTGTCGTCCCATGTCGTCGCTTCAAGAGAGTTAGCAGAAATGTGAAAATATCCTTTTCGGTGTGCGGTCAGTTTGAATTATATGTAGCGCTGGATGACTTTTCTTCTGCAGTACAATTAAGGTATGCTTATAAAGCAATTATATTTTAAATAAAAACCGTGCTAGTTACAATAACACTGACTCGTTAAACTAGAGGGCGCATGCTACTACCCGATACAAAAATACCGCCAGAATTCGACTTGAATTCTTTAATTCATCTCGCCAGCAGTTACTGCGTGTATCCATCCATTCAACACTCAAATAGGGACTATACTGGCCGCTGGGTGCGCTCGCTGACGCTGAATTGGGCCGCTGGGGCCTATGGAAGTGTCCGCTCTTTACGTAGTACTATGCTTCTCTATGACACCAGTTCCTTGTTTTTCTTTTTCCGGCATAGTTGCGTTTGTCGTGCGTTGGATGGAAATGCCTTTAGACATGGAAATGTGCTAATTTAATCAAGTTTATCTATCTGTGAAGTTTCCTCTTGTGATGATTATGTTCAAGAAGAGCGCGGAAGACCGACGACGCGGCAGAACGAGCAACTCAACGCAGTTGGTAAGCATAGAGCACTATATTGCTCCTACGGAGCAGAGTATCCGCAATCCTTTGATCCGCGTGTTTCGCCGACAACATGGCCGGCAGAGCAGCGCGGCGCGAGTCACGTGGTACTCAGGGGTTCCAGGAGGCGGCCCGCCCTATGGGAGAATACATGGAGATCGACTCAACACGGCAGATTAAAAAATAAACGCCAACTTCACACTTTTCGAAACTAGTCTGTCATGAAGTTGGTAAAGCACTAAACACTTTATCAAAGTTTTCATCATACCGGATGCGTGTGAAAAGTTTGAAAAGGCAATTTCCAAGGCAATGGCATTTGAAGCAGACGATTTTTGTACGCAGCGGAGATGGATTTTTCTGGGTTGGCCGGAGCGGGTCACGTGGACGGTGCGACGTCGCCGTGACGTCACCGCGTCGTCTGCTGCATGATTATGCTCAGGCAATTCTTTAAAAACAATTACGTCCTTACATGGCACGCAACTTAGTGCAAATTATTCTAAAATGTTCCTTTATTATGTCAAAAACGATTGACGTTCCGTACATCTCCACAATATTGAAGAAACAACGATTTTCTCACGTTCCTCATGCATTTCTGATCGGAGTTGGAACCCCCGGGTGTTCGCCGCCAGTCGTCGAGAGATGGCGTCTCTAAAATTGCGCTTCTCTGCTCCGAAGGAGCCATATAGTGCCTCTAGGTAAGCATGCTTCTTTGTTCGCATTGCGCGTTGAACGAGAAGTGGAACGTTAGGGAGTTTTAGAATAACGTCCGCAACCCCAAAGAAATAACGTCGTCGCTGGTAGTGCATGCGCAAACGCCAAAACAAGCATTCGGACTCGAGCTTTGGTGCCCGTTATTTCTCAAAAATAGCCTTGAGGTACTCTCAAAAGGCGGCGCCCACGACATCTCCCAGTTCATCGCGTCTTCGAGGCCGGTCGCCCGCCTGGGAGCTGCGTGAGTCGCACTCGGCGAACCGCGGTCCGGCACGGTCAGCGTTGTACGCCACGGATCGCCGGATTCACAGCTCGTAGCCATAGAAGCGCGTGTACTTACGATTAGAGCACTGCACGGGCACCGGCCAGCGCCCCGAGCGCGGCCCCGGCCCTAGGGCCGGGCTCGGGCCGGGTATGCCACAGCTCCTATCGTCGCCTTTCCGGCCGGGGCTCGGGCCCGAACAAAGTATTTTTTCGGGCCATGCCGGCTTGGGCCGGCCGGGGCCTCTGGCTGGACAGTCGTTCACCAGAAATTCCTAGAGATTGATATCAACGTGTAGTTGTGCCGCGATTGATATTTTAGGCTTAATGAAAACAAACAAGCGAAACGCAAAATCCCTACGGCGCCGTTAAAAAAAAAAAGAAAAAGACGTCTTGCTTTTGGAAAGCCTTTACGTGGATAAAAGGAGAGCGTATGGATCAACATCATAGTGGGAAAAGCGCGGTCAGAAAAAATGAGGCGCACTCCAGTCGGAGGGTGCAACATGAGTGTCCTCTACCTCTGCCTTTCACACTAAAAAAGAAGAAAAAAAAAGAGAAAAACGTGAGCTTGTCTTTGCACTTTTCTGCAGGGGGCCTTACTATATCACCAAAAATAAGCTGACTATATAATTTTATGCTTATACAGACTTTTGAAGCTGCATTAGCGCTGACTCTGATTGTTTCTCCACAAAAAAAAAAAAAAAAAAAAAATCTCGCCGATCCTCAGCGAGATTTATCTCTTTTGTGGATCGCGCGGTGCAGGGGCAGATTGCCCGCTCGGGTAATGAACGTAGATCTTCCGGTACGTGGACGACTACCTGCGTCTGTCATCCCGCCCTCCAACTCAGATGCTCCCATCCATCCGGGCTTTCCAAACTAGCGCCAACGGCCTCACCTTCAAAAGGGAAGACCCGACTCCAGGAGGGCCTCAATTTCTCGATATCTTCGACTAACCCACGCTCGTCTCACGGTCCCTATGCTGGTCTTACTCAGCAGCGCTCCCAGAAACATGTCCCTCCCCCTTCTCTAGCCATCCTTCAAAGACCGTTAAGTCTCGGAATTGTTCAGTCTCTCCTTTCCTCCTCTTGGCAAAAAAGTCCTGCGATCACAAGATCAGAGAGAGCCTGTCGCTGCAGGCTGACTCGGCTCCGGAGGCAGGCGTGGCCGGTTGGACCTCCGATAAGATCGAGCAAGACTCATCCGGCAGCTCGAGGCGACGCCCAAAGGAGGCTCCCTCGGGACCGGGTCTGCCCGCCTACGTGCATTCCTTGCTCCCAGAACACGGCACACCGACTTCTCGCGCACTTGCACATCGATCTCGGTACCAGGGTTGTTTTCACATGTAAATTTAAATTGGGAGGCATGTGCAAGTCGGTTACCAACCCGGAACCCCCACCCACATGCACCAAAAAACACGCGCAGTGCTTCCGGCCCTGCACAAGGGGAGAAGGTGTATAGTATCCCCCTTGTGCGCGGGAGCCGAGGGCATCGGTCGAGACGGGGCGCTGCGTGAATGACCGTCTCGGGAGCACGCCAAGAAGATCTCGTCTCCTTCTCCCGACTCCTTTCATCCAGTCGTGGTTCACGCCAAAACTGCCCCTCGTGCACCCCAGTTCTCCGAAAACCAAAGATTCTCAGCGGGCACAATCTCGATTCGGCAGGGAAATCCATGAGTCTCTACATATCAAATCTTCAGTCTCAAACCTGTCCAGCCATCCCTTTCTCTTTCGATCGAGAGAATTCGCTCTCTGCGGGGCGAGAGGGTTAAGCACAAAAGTCAAAATTCCCGTATCTTCGGCTCCTCCCATCTCCGCTGCTCCCCCCCCTTCCCTTCCTTCCCCAAGGGCACCGCTCGGCGCCGGCCCATCTTTTCCTCCTCCTCTTCTCCGCTCCCCGCCCCCCTCCTCTTCTCCTTTCCTCAAGGGGCATCGTCGACACTCGGGCCTGCGTGAAGCTAGCGACGTGTCGATTGACATACAGCAGACCCCACCTCACCCTGTGCACGCGTGGCTGCGAAACAGGCACACATGGCCCACGTGCTCCCCTCTGCCCACCACCACTCCCTCTCAACCTCCGGACGCCCCGTCAGGCTTCAAGGGCGACGTCAAGCCAGTAAACGTTTGTTGAGAAGTCGAAAGCCTGTCTTGTCTGTTTGTCTTAAATGTCCTCTTTCCTTATCGTAAACCACAAGGACAGACCTCAGAAAATACACCACAGAAGAACTTGGGACCTCCCAGCCGAGTCGCTGCTACCAGCAAGAACCACCGGAATTCAGTCTTTTGCCAGAAAAACCGAAGCTGACTAAGCCAACAATGACAAACCTGTAGCAGCAAACCGCGTCCGCTCCCACCATCGTTTGCATGCCCGTCGCACCTCGCACTCCGATGCCCTTTTACGCAAGGTGTATGAAGGTGTCGAGGGCTGGATTGAAATATATGACCGTGTCGCCCGCCACAGTGGGTAGACGGACAACCAGCTCCTGCAGAACCTATACTTCTCGTGGAAGAAACTGCCAGGCACTGGTTTGAGAACCACGAATCCTCCTTAACGTCGTGGGAAGTTTGCAAGATCGAGCTGAAGTGCACGTTCATCAGCCAACATTGACCAGAGAGAGCCGAATTCCTGATTCTGTCCAGGATGCGGCCCCAACGAGAGCGTTACCGCCTTCGTGGAAGATGTTTTGGGCCTGATCGAGCACCCACGCCAACCCTGATGTTACAGAAGACAAGAAGCTAAGAATCCCATGTCCCTCATGTGAGGTACAACACCTTCGGCAGCCTTGTCCGCAACTCCACGACAACAGTCGAAGGGTTCATATCTCCGTGGCTTCCATCATTGAATGTACACTGCAGGCCCGAGCCTGTCACTATCAACAACTCCCCAGCGTTTCGACACTCGAAACGTCCAGCTGCAACTTCAACGCCAGCCTCCCAGGCATCCGCGACATCAAATACGACATTGTCCGGGTGGAGATCAGGAAGCTACTTGCTGCCATCAGTCGCCCGGCTTTTATTTTGATTGCCGAGATTGTTTCGGAACAAGTTCGACAGCAATTTCAACTGGAGACTTCTTCGAGCGAAGCGGCATCTGACAAACCGAGGGCGACTTATGCCACAAAGTCATGACGACCGCCACCGGCTACCCGTTAGTATTCAATGCCAAAATTCAACGAGACACCTCAACGCCGAAGCATTTCCGACATCAGGAAGAACCAGTGTATGTCCGCGCTGAACAAAGTACACCGAGGAAAATGGAGGTGCTGCGAATGGTCGACCGAAAACCACTCTGCTTTACTGCATGAGGCCGACCATGCCTACTGGAGGTGCCCGTACCAGTGAATTGGCCTGCAAGGGTTCGTGCCGAACGACCCTCGACCACATCTCGAAGAGCGTCCGCGGGACATTGAGGAGTATCTTCGGCGGCCTTTGTCCCTGGTGTTGACATTACCCCAAAGCTCCTGATCCCCATCAACTCGACGGGAGGTAAGCACGACAAAGCAGGTGAGCGGCAATGCAAGGACAGTTGATTTGGTGTCGGTTGTCGTCCAAGGACAATACCTAATAATTTGCTGACACCAATTATCTGCGTCCACACCACAAATTGCCATTACGAAATGGAAGTGAAATGGCTTGGATAGCAAACAAACATTGTTGCCAGCCTTCAAGTCAACGGTACAGCAAAAGGCACAGCCACGTAAGCAGTACATGCCCGAGCTTGCTGCATTGACGCAGAAAACTACCAGGAAAATTTGCGGATTAGAAGCCAGCCCTGCAGCTTCAGTGCATCAGATGTCAGTGGCCGCACATGACGTATGATTACAAGACGGCATCGGTCGGTCAAAATTGCCGCTCGACCAAACTGAACACCAACGTGCCAGAAGCGTCATCCGACAACAAGGAGCACAGGTGCTACGACTGAACGCCTGTCACGAGACTGTCGCAGAGAGAACTCGTTATGGAACCATTTGCAAAGAACCAATAACTATGTAATCAAGTGGAAATAAACATATTTGATACACTAACCCAATAAACATATTTCCGCTCGCCTTTACGCCATCAGAGTCTATACACAAAGAATTGTGTTCACCGCACGTGCTGGACCTTTTGAGGACACTTGCATCTCTAACCCCTCAATATTAATTAATGGGACATACCAGACTGGTTGCATTGGGCTGCACTCGTTCCACTCCTCCTGAACATGTGGCGCATCCGAAAACCAACTCCAGTGATGTGAAAATGTTATTTATTAATTTATTACCTCCAGGGGCCTTTGTAGGCATTGCAGAGAGGATACTTAAAACTACACACATGATAATAACATTAAAGCACACTGCTGTAACTTGTTAATTGCAAAAACAAACATACCTCTGAGCATCTAGTTTAATAGTATGTGTTGATGCATTGTTATATAGCAGGACACTTCCTATACGTATGACACAATAGACCCTTTGCAAAACCCCATCAAGCAACACGACTGTCGCCATTTTTTTCGGCGTAAAGCACAAGAATATACCCCAGTTCACGTCGAACGCTAATGCAGCATTCGAGTCCAATAGGCGCTCAGCCGAGTTCACAGTGATGGCGGACATAACATTCTTGTCGAACAAATGCCCAAAGTATGAAGGCCTTGGGCAATTAGAGTAGTAGCTACTGTAATTCGTTCCATAACAATTTGGCAAGCGGCGAAGGCTACAGTCTCGGTGAGTCAATATGCACGTTGGAGAGAGGCACATGACAACATATCATCAGAGTGCTCGTCAGCACAGATTTATTACACGCCTTCACTCCGTCTCTCTGATTGGCACGAGGGGGCTGTGGCGGTTGCCCTTTTCCAAGTTACGGTGATACGAAGTATAGGCAGCCCACACTTTTGAAAAAAGTCTATTGAAAAGACCGAAAGGAATGGTAGTCAACATTTTTCAACAAGACTGCTTTTCGGGCAAGGGATGAACACAAATATGAATCATCTTGTATAGGTAACTAGAACAAGTAAATAATTGACCGACTAATGCAATGCACTCTTGATGAAAAAAGTATTGCTGCAATAAATCCTACGAAAGAGAAAAATGTGCAGTTAATCTATGCGTACACCAAAACGGTTGTTCTTATACCAAGTCGAATAGCATTGAAGCAGGTGCCTGCAACGATTTATTCATCCCCACACTCAATAAAAACGTCATCCTCGCAGCTGAAAATAAGTGTGCAATTCGCACTCACAAAAAAAGGAAGAAAAGCGATCGAATGTAGAATCGTCGATTAGCACAAAAGGTTAAAGATCGCAGGAGCTCCCTCGCTAAAAGTTTCTATGGTTATTCGGTGACGCAGGGCTGAAACAACTTCCTCTATGCCCTCACGCGACGTATACCTTTCGCTTCGATTCTCAGACGTTCAAACGAAGCTAGAAAAATTCGAATATATTATGCAAGGAGTTATATCGTAAAATTGTTTACAAGTACAAAACGTAAAGATCGCAGGAGCTTCCTCGCTAAAAGTTGGCTGTGATTATGCAGTTACCTAGGGCTGAAACGAATTCCCCTAGGCCCTACGTCCGACGCATACAATTCGCGTCGATTCTCAGACATTCCAACGTTCAAACAAAGCTAAGAGAATGCGAAAATTTCATGCTAAAAGCACTCAAAGTTCTATCGATCCTCGAACACATCCGGGAATCCGAGCACCGGTACGGCGATACGGCTGATGCTGTCTCACAGGTGTTAATATCCAGATGATCCAGGGCGATCTTGCGGAAAAAGGGTATAAAGTCTCATTCCTTCATATTTTCACATTATACCTGCGTCAGCGAGCAGGAAGAAGACCGAAGTCGTCGGAAAGCAGCTACACATCGCGGCTACCGCGCACCGAACAAACTCGCATTTGCCAGCTCTGGGCGCTGCCATCTTACCGGTGACGTCACGGCTCTTGTGAGGTCACGTGACGTGTGGTCACTTTTGCGTAAAAAATGGCGGCAACCGGGGGGTGCCACTTCCGAACTTCCGGTTTATCACTCTAGCCCCTCTACCTCCTCTACCATTGTTGATATTTCTCTATGCACTGGTGTCGCTACCGATGGGGCGTCGAAGACGCGATTCTTACAATTCAAAACCGAAACCAATAAGAGTTGCAATACCGAAACCAAAACTGACCAAATCGCGATAGAGGGGCGCCGTAAATATGTCTTTAGAAACTTAGGAATAAAAGAGGGTGAATACAGTTATTATTATAAGCACAGGAAATAAATGTGTAAATCACAACTAGCACCGACGCGCTATTTGTTTCGGGCACAATGCAGTAGGGAGTAGATTTCTTTTTCTTTTTTGTGGAGATTACTTTTAATTTACACTCAGCTTACAGTATTTTATTAGTAAATTATTTTACCGCACCATGCTCCTAAGTTTTATTTAGAGTATGGTCCTAAAATTCCTTCAGAAAAGCAAGCATTGCAATAGGGTATTTTCCTCTAAATTGTGACTGTATCTGAGTGTTTGATTCTAGCATTGATTTCGAGCTACAAAACTCTTTGAATATTCATAACCCCACTGATGTACAACGATGGTGTGTTATGTAACCTGGGCTAAAACCATTTTCGCCATCCGAAAATATTGAAAAATAAGCGTAACACTGTCGCATAATTAACTTGACTAATGTACTTTTATACATGCTGGAATTCTAGTGTGGACACATTCTTTGGACGTGGAACAGATATTTGCATCATACAGCCCAGGCTACATAACACATGCATCAAATGGGCCGGTGTATTTCTGACAGGGACTATTTTTACCTCAGCTGGATGTCTGACAAATATATCAGCTTCGTCCAAAAACAACTTTCCAAAAGCACAGAAACATGTTCCCATTGATCCGATTCTCAATTGTTGCGTCAATATGCATTTACATCGTTCTGACAGACATACGTCTAATTGGTTCCTATTGCTCAAATATACATGCACAATTGGCCTAGACATTCCTGTTTGGCCAACAAAACATTTCGTTTGACTGATAAAAATTCCTAATGGTCCGATAAAGTCCCTATGGGAGCAGTCCAACCTCCTATAGGACCCGGGTATGCATATTGGCATCAGTGGCGTCACAAAGAGGGGGGGGGGGGCGGACCGCCCGGGTGCAGCGCTCAGGGAGGTGTCGCGGCGGGCCACGAGAGGGGGGGGGGGGGGAGTCGCGGTGGGCCACACGAGAGAGGAGGGGGGGGTGCGGGGGTGTCGCGGCGGGCTCGCCCCGGGTGCCGCTGACCCTCGTGACGCCACTGATTGGCATTCCTATTCCTCTTTTATTTTCATGTGTATTGAATTAAAACAAAATGACAGCTCAGAGTTAATTAATCAGCCTAGTGTGTATTTCGTCTTGTTCTTACTGGTTTTTATTCTGTGGAAACTTGGGATTATGTTTCTGTGAGATTGTGTGAGAGTTGGTTTAAATTTTTGCGCAGTATTAGTTCAACAGTTGCTACTTATAAATGTTTTGAAAAATGTTCTAAGCAGCACTCTGTATTTGTAATATTAAACAGCAGTGCTTCCCAAACTGTGAGGCGCGAACCCCAGGGGTGTCGTGACTGATCTAGCGGAGTGTCGCAAAACAACTGCTGGCTTGTTTCTTTTTTTTTCCAATGGTTTTAAATTTGTTAACTGTTAATTACCTGTATTACCTGAGAAACTAAATTTCAGAGTCAATTTCAATATGTTACTGCTTATGCACTGAGATGGTAAGACTTGTGGTCTAGAGAAATGCGAATGGAGGAGGGGGCGGGGTCGTGGCAGGATATATTTTATATTTTAGTGGATTGCGCGCGTAGGGAAGTTTGGGAGCAGATGCTGTATATTGAGTCATTATGTCTATCGCTGTGTCATTTTGATCGCCCGAGACAGTGTGCTAGTTGAGAATGGGAATAATTGAATATGTTTTGATTTCATAAAAGGGTTAATAAATGGTTAATAAATATGAGAAGTTATTGGATTGCAATTTTGAACATGACTTTATTTGAGGAGAATGTCTTCTGAATAGCAGGCAATCTGCATTCATGATTATCTTCACCTTTGCCTTTATCGAATTCCTCCGCTGTGGATCAGCTGATGTCTATTGGGTGCCTTATGGTAGAACTCACTTGAGTGTCTATGAATAAACTCAAAAGAACTGATATTGCATTCTTAATGATAATACTCATTTGCATGAGTAATCAGTACATTTATAAACTCAAAAAGAATGGATATTGACTGGGTAACGATAAAACTCGTTGGAATTTGTTATGAGCAAACTCAAAAGAATGGATATTGAGTCGGTAACGATAAAACTCATTGCAATTTGTAATGAGTAAACTCAAAATAATGGATATTGTGTTCTTAGTGTTAACACTCATTTGAATGTGTAATGAGTAAACTCAAAAGAATTGATATTGATTGGGTAATGATAAACCTCACTTGAATTTGTAATGAGTAAATTCAAAAGAATAAATATTAGTTTTGTAATGATAAAACTCATTTAACGTTGAGTTTCTTTTGAGTTTTATTTGACTCTATAAAAACACATTAGAAGCTCAATTGAAACTCATTGTTCATTTTTGTAAGG